>JAULAV010008391.1:0-20756 GCA_030789695.1 Scilla litardierei
ACGATATATACAATGTTATAAATATTTCCTACGTGTATATATGTTATGGTATAAATAGCAAACTATGATTTAAGTGATATTCATAATACTAGTATATATTATCACGATACATTATTACCCTTATATACATGCCATATCTAACTAATTATTTAAGATATATTACCAATTAGGTTTATCATACCTACATACATAACTAATATGTACCTGTGACATATAATATATGTAATTGAATAGTATTATTTAATATACTAATATTAGGTATAACCAATATGACATTTTTAGATATACGGGGTTATATCACTATGCAAGTTATATATAAGTTATATCAGGAATAAATATGTTAATCCCTATGATAATAAAGGTATTAAGTATCATACGATATATCTGTTACTAACCATGAATATGCGGGTATATAATGGCCAAATTATAATGTATAGTATATCAATGCCAACTAATTAGTATTTTATATGGATTATATGCATATATATGATCATACCCGTATACTACACATCTAATATCAATGGATCAAATGGAATATAGTATATGTGTATAATCATAAATCCTATAATATAAATCCGTAGGATAATATCTTGGAGCTTAATATATAATGGTGTACACTAGATTATGTTCTGGTACGTATATAGATTGAAATATATCTAATACATGGTTCATATGCATTACTACTATACTCATAATACCTAATATATTATCCAATATTATATCCATATAAGATTAACGGTAACCTGATACATTTGAGCACTCTTTTTGAAATAATTCCTATGACATAATTACGGACAAAATTATTCGTAGCATATAATAACCTACGCAAAGTTATTTCTAAATATATATGTATAACAACTGTACAATTATAGTGCCAAATCATTAACCTATTATCATCACGATATATATGTTTGGGTTCTATGTTGTAATATGTTAAATGATTAATTATGTTATAGATATGAATATCAACTAATTCATGGATATTGTTTGCGTATAAAAGGACATATATATTGTATATATGAATAGTGATCAGTAAATGGTATATCAAATAACTATCTCACAGGATGTGCAGATAGGTCTGGCGTATAACCATCACAGCGAGCAGGTTAATAATGTCAGATTAACCGTATTATCAATGGTATAAGTTGATTGTAAGTTATGCATAATAATAGTGACTAAATATTATACGTCATTTTGGGTATGAGATTATAGATAGGATAATATGGATATGTATAGTGAATTTGCATATATTTATATTATTGATATGGATATCTATACATGAATTATCATATTGTACATGCTTGTGGTATACATATGTTAATTTTTAGACAAATACAAGTTATTATCCCGTATTTGTATATATATTATGTGTCTGTATAATCCAATGGAATATTATTTATCATATAATATTTATAAGTATTGAATATATGTATATACATGAATTATCAGATATTGGTTATACAAAAATACTAATATTGAATCTATGAGTTAACAATATGCACATAATGTATTATATACTCACGATAATAATTACGCTATATGTGTGTAGTCTGTATGTGGTAGGGTGTGGGTATAGTCTATATATGTTGTCTATATGTGTCGAAAGATGGTGAACTATGTGCTACCTATACCGTCCGATATATACAATATATACAAACATTTATTGTGATAGAGTAATTATTACAAGTACAGACACAGTACACATATATCCATTATGATTATTTCAAGTACTATTATAATATTGTTTGTTTTCGTTTAGATGACCAATTAAAATTAAGGACATTATGAAGTGTCACCATCTATAATCATTACATATTCATAAATCTATTAGTATACCCACGATACAATATTTGGGATAAACTCATATGGTAGATGGTGAATGAGGATAGTATATACATACTAAGATGTTTGTTGAAATAATATATGAGTTGACGTGTGTATACTAATAGATAATGAAGGATATGTCACAGATATTTAGTTAATGGTAATTACTGGTGTGTACATATTATTGGTTACATTAAAAATAATGATATACCAGATAGTATATATAATTTATATTATGGTTATATTTGTATACCATTATATTTTTCATATATGTGATAATAATATACCAAGTACATATATATATACCTACTATGACATCAAGGGTACTAGTGTATACTTATACTGGAGTTCGATCTTACTAAAATGCAATTCTTTATCTTGGTATATTACATTTAAATTTATAAGGTTTGTCTAGGGCATGTTATATTACAATAACTCTTCACCAGGATACCTTACCTTATGAAATCTGTTTTAATACGAGGGTGTTCTAATGATCTCAAATAATCGATTTTGCAGACACAGTAAAACAGATCAGTTTTTTGGCATTTGTTGAAACATCCTCTTCAGCCCTATAAATGTGTTATATCAAGAATATTTAACCGAATGCTGACCTATATACAAATTTATTTATGGATTTGCATATAAGCATTGGTACTATAGTTTGTATTAATCCATATAAGTTTATAGACGATATGATATAATTATATGATTCTATATGGTACATATATTATATATCCATACTATATTAATAATATGATATACTAACAGATAGTATGTATATGGCGTGTAACCTAATAGTATATCGAAACTATTAGATATGTAACAATTATATACCTATATATGTATATGTATTGTTATTATGGTAATATGTAATTAAGGCTTACGATATTTTATAATATAGTTATATGCATGTGAGGTCTATGTATCAGTAATTATGTTGGCGTATACGATAAATGTCACATGATTATAACATACTGGTATTAATAGATATCCACATCCCATTGGTTAGGATCTTCCCTTCTTCTTTTAATAGCCATAAATAGATAATTATTTGAAAATTTGAGGAAAGTCGGTTAGGGCTAGTGTTTGATTGGATTTGCGGCTTGAATGGGGTTAATGGAGGGGCTTTGATGGTGGGGAATTAGTGGAGGAAGTGGAGGATGATGATTAGTAACAGTAATGAGTGATGGAGAAGATCGTGTGGAAAGAAATTCAAACGACATGGTCGAAAGAGGTTTTGAAGTCGGGTGAAATGGCAGTCAGGGTGGGGATATACAATGTTACATTAGTATATTCCTAATATTTTGATATACGGTATCCAATGTGTACTAAATTATATCCGATCTAACTATAATTATGGGTAAAACTTGATACTTATGGATAATAAATGGGTATATATATGATGGGATATTAACATAGGTTGAAATAGAAATAATATTAAGTACTATTGATAACACATATATACCATAGTAGTATATTATAAGCAGATATTAATATGATCATAGATAGTATTGTACTACATATTCAAATGCTAATATCCCGTACCTATTACTAGCATATTAATAACCTGATAAATCCACTATATAATTACGATTAGTAATTTGTATACCCCCACCCTAGTATGAGTTATATGATATAATATCTAATTAATATGCATATAATATATCATAAGTTATAACATTGAATCGGTAATACAAATTTACTATTGATATTAGCATAGCATACCGTTATTAACTGTTATAAATATCCTTCTTATATAAACAGTTATAATAACATAAAACATGGTATATATAGGGTTAAATCATACTAATAGTGTATAACTTAATATTTTATACTGTTATTAATTACTATCATATGAAATAATGGGTATAAATATATATTACATGTACTATCAACAATATATACTACTGAGCTATATTAGTACATTATATCTTGTATCTCTTGGTATATAATGCACTATCATAACTATATACCCGTAAATACGCTTACATATGGTTAGTATCAAATACATATTAATATGTAGTAATATCTATACCTATTAATATGACAACTTTGATTATTAGTGTACTAAGCCATAATTACCTTATATCACAAAGTATATTATCTTATGATAGCTGTGTATAGATATACAACGTTATTAGAGTAACATATGGTCCAGTAATTATGTTCTTAATACATTATGTAATATTATATATATCAATATCATAGTATGATACTTAATTACAGTATAATATAGTAATATAATATATATGTATTTTTTACTAGATGTTATATACAGTTATAGTACATAATATATGTATAATAGTTACAAGGTACAGTCACATATTGGATATACCTCATATATTATTATACCATATAACACAACAGTAATATATGTAACATATTAGGTTTATATTACATGATACCATATATACGCATATAATATTCATAGCACATTAATGTTAAATATATGAATATACACATGTATGTAGATAATTAATGATTCATAATATATATCAATTATAGTATATCCGTAATTTATAATATGATGGTATGTATAATACTTATATATCATACGGATATAATGTATAATGTATAAATAGACACTATACAAATATTATATTTAATAAATGGAATTTACTTGTCATAACCGAATCATAATCTATACCGTAATATAATGTATGTATTAGATATTTGTATATATATGCAAATTTACTATACTATACGTTATAGATTACCAAACACCCATGCAATATTAATTATTTATATGTCCTACTAATATATATATCTAATACAAGTAATAATATATACTATGTAGATACATACCTAATTATATAACTGAATAATTATCGATATTATAGATACATATAATGATACTGGTACATATGCATATATAGCTCACGATAACAAATGCATATAGGTATACTAGATGGTATTATCATACGACCAAGATCCATATGACAATATCCTTGATATCATATTAAACATAAATCAGTTTAAATGTTCCTAATTATATCCAGTATCATTTATGACATGATATATTTATTCTGAGATCCAGCTTGGAGAAGACTCGTGATCCACCGAGTTGATCAAAAATATCATCGATGCGAGGCAACAGATAGTTATTCTTTACAGTTACCTTGTTTAGTTCTCGATAGTCCACGCACATTCTTCTCCATCTATCCTTCTTCTTGACCAATAATACAAGCGCACCCCAAGGAGACATACTAGGATGTATATTCCCGAGTATCTTAGGTTATAATGAGCATATACCAGACCTACAAAATGAATTAATAGTGATATAATATTTGTATCGGAATGTAAATCTAAAAGATAAGAATATATGCTTCCCAACGCTTATGATCACATAAAAATTTATATGGGTATATACTTATATGGAATATTATATATATTATGATATTGTACAGTACTAATGTTTATTGTTTACCTTATATAACGTGTCTATATATAATCAGTTATGTATATAGTTATCATAATGATAATTAACATTTATCGTCAGTTTGTATACCCTGTATATTATGATATTGTACAGTACTAATGCATATGATATAAATAACAATAATATGACAAATGATATCAAAATATATATACTCATACATACAAATATTGTACTATGCGTATTACAGTATCGGTTATGATATATTATACTACAGAGCATTTTATACTTTTCTAGGAATAGTGACACGGTTATAATCCTTACCGATAGAGGCATAGTACAATATTATTGGATGTTAACTCATACTGATGATAAATGTTATCTATAAAAGGTTAGATATAGACACTGTATGCCAATAATATAATATCCCCTATATGTTAGTATATTAATATCTAACGTGTTAGATACTTAATATATAATAGAATATTAATATACTACTGGTAGCTAATACATAGAGCTCATAACAATTATCATATTCATGTATACCAATTATATATCCATTCGTCAACCCGGTCCCAGTCAGCATAGTAGTATAAAATGGTATATAATAATATCCATAACTGATATTATATAAATTATCAGATGGATATATGGCTATATCAATTAAATATGTGATATATAATATTATTTAATATGCAAATAATATTATTGTAACTAACATGGACACATAACAATATCGTATGGTATATATCACACAGTTTATGGATATAGCCATAAATATTACATGAGTATTAATTAATATATAATCTATAATAATATGAATATGCCCACGATATTAAATATAGTATTTTATATGGAATAAGTAATATAATATAGGGTACATAGGAATATATGAGATATTATGTCTAAAAATCTACATTGCTTATTATATATTACACTATAATAAACATAAAATAATTTCTAAATAATTAAATACAATTAACATGGTATTTTACATAGGTTTTTATACATAGGTAAGTATATTATGTCAAGGAGGTACGCGAATATATCGATATCAATGTACTTATATTATAAAATCCTAATCATACTACATGATATTGTACCTTACACTATATGTTTAATGATATAACAAATTTGATTAAACACGATTTAACATTATGTATTTGATCTTATAACATAAGATTATACATGCCAAGAAAGTGACCTAATATAATGATAATACTATATTTATTACCCAATATGTGTAACAATATACTATACTTATAAATATTGTTTATATTATTCACAGGTATTAATCAAATTCATATATGTCACTTACAGTTAATTATGTATAGCATGGGTATATTCACAGGTATATATGCTAATGTTAAAAAATATATAGTATTATCATTATATGAGGTCACTTTCTTGGCATGTATAATCTTACATAATATTCTGAGTGTATGATAATTATATATTAGCTATCGTATATAATTGGATAATAGGTATATACCAATCATGGTAATACTGTACTCATATGACTATATAACAGTACAACCATATAATGATTACCCATGTTAATAACTAATTAACATAGTAATCACCTACCGTACATTATAGTACATTACATCTTAATATGGTTGATATAGTATGGTATTTATATATATTAATATACATATCACTATACCTAACATATATTATACTAGGATCGCCTATCTTATGTTCCATACATATTGTTTAATAGTTATTAATCTTATACTATATAATATGATATTATTATATTATAACGTTTATTATGTTAGATAATGTATTTATATAACTATACATTCTAATTTTTATCAATATACTATATGTTTATACATAATGCGAAGAAGGCACATATTTTAATAAACTGTCTACGAATATATTTGGGTAAATGTAGATATACAAAGTCATTATCAACCAAGAATTTGACGACGAGACTAAAACTATCTAGTATTACCATATACAATATGATATAGTAGATATAACAGTATATATGCATACATACTATAGTCAGACATATATTCCAGATTATACTAATAACTTATCATGATTAGGGTATTACAGAATAAATACTTCCTTTAATATTTTCCATGAGATCTAATGCATGGGAAAAATATATAATTCAGAGCTATATATGACAATATATACTATGCACATATATGATAATTATACTATATACACATACAATAGTGGTTTATTGTTGGATATACTAAAGTAAGAGCAAAGATTCCATGTAATTTAATATGTATACAGATACATATTGACTTCATAGTATGCATATATATAGCTACATATATTATTTGAATCCTAGTAGTAACGTTATATAATATTAATATCAGGTTATACAAACCTAGATGTGACGGACATACAACGTTATACATTGTTTATCATAATATTTTATCTAAGTATCTAGTATCACTAATATCTAGATATGTTATTAGTAAACATATGGGTATTTCCATACCATATTATAATGATATACCTGATCTAATCTATTAATATATGACATATTACATTACTTGTTAACATAGACCAATTCAAGGTTTTATTATATGATTAATATAATGACTATTGATAATAGGTAATTAAACTCATATATATCTGATATATATATTAAAGACATTGCAGTTTGTATCTCTATAGTTAATATAAGAGATATATCATATTTATAACCTTGACATAATTATACATAATAGTTATTTGGTATAAGGGATATTATTAAATTAGTATATTATTAATAGGATAGTATTCATTGTACATACACTATCACAGTTGTAAGTGATATTTTAACAAGTATATGATTTGGTAGATATCAAATGGCCAATATATCCGTATGTAATTAATAATAGTATACCAATATAGTAACTATAAGTGTGTATAGTGTATGTGTCAACTACATATTACCCTGACATATCTAGTAATAAAGGTACCATAGATTATAACATAGTATAATAGAATATATTATACAATATTAGAATAGCAATAGTTAATTATTTGTATTATGTTTACATTAAATTATAGCTTAATATCATATAATATATAGATATACATTGCTAAACTTAATGTTATATTGGATACCTATGGTATATCAATCTACATATAAGTATATAGATGTCATACCTATACTATACCAGATATAGTACAATATTATATATGGTATCTGATACTATGTATTTAATATCCTATATGATACAGACTAGTAGTAAAATCATATAATATCATTTCGGGTTATAGACTAGTGATAATTTATCTGTAATGTATGTTTATGTATTATATCGATTATAGCAATGTGTGTACTATATATATCATGGGTACATGATCACAAGTATATTACATTGGATAACTATAGAAATGGGTTATATACTATATGATCAGTTAATCCTTGTCCTGTTGAAAGACCTTGTAAGTGAAGCTAGGAAAGTGTACAGGAAGCCCTCATCGGAGGCATTTTCTTTCTTAATTAAGAGGATTGGTTAGTGGAAATCCCAATTGGAGGTTTGGGACTGGAGTGGCCCACGATGCATGAATCAGGATACTTCTTGGTTGTTTGCGATTGTTTTCTGTAATTGTCTCCATTTATTGCTTGTATACTTGTGCTACATTTATTAAGGTAGACTTGCCTAGCCAATATCCACTAACCAATCCTCTTAATTAGTACATTGTATATATAATAATATGAGAAAAATATCGGGTATACTATCATATATCAAATATTATCAAACATATAAATATATACATATATTAACAATACATATATACGATTCTATGTTATACAGTATGGATATTACCTATATTATCATTGAGTATATGTGATATGTCTATGTATCATTGATTGATTATGAATTATAATATATATAGTATATTATGTATACCGTAATTATAAGAATTAAGGACGTATACCTATGTTACACATCACATTCACTACTTGGGAGCGGCTTTCGAATGCCGTTACTAGTGAGGGACTATGCGGACCCCCTATGTCCCTTTAAGAATCTCTACGACATTCCCCATAATATTACTAGACTTAATGATACTGTATAAACACCCTTTTATTAAGTATTGCCAGTTTAAAGATGTTATGAGTCTAGTTGATAATGCATGTAGCATGATAGCTCTACTATTCATTATCTTAGCCATGGTATATTGGTTTGGTATATTATTATATGTGTGACATAGGTATACGTCCTTAATTCTTTGTATATTATAATTAATTACGGTATATATAATATACTATATATATTATAATTCATAATCAATCAATGATATATAGACATATCGTATATACTTACTGATAATATAGGTAATATCCATACTGTATAACATAGAATCGTATATATGTATTGTTAATATAGGTATATCACTATGGCATATATTAACATATAACGGGTATGGACAGTAATTATACTAAGTATGATATATCATACTATATCCGATATTATAAATATCATCCAGGTGTTGCACGCATTGCTCGAAGCAAACATTATTTACCCTATCTCAAGTAGCAAGTGGGTCAGTCCTGACCAAGTCATGCCTAAGGAGGGTGGCATGATTGTCATAAACGATAAAAACGAGTTGATACCAACTAGGACCGTCACCGGTTGGCGAATGTGCGTAGACTATAGAAAACTCAACAAAGCCATGTTGAATTATACAATACTCGATATAATTTTGTCGTCATAAGTTATCATTAATAAAATTAGCTGTAGGTATATAGATACAACTATACTATCAGTCACCAATATATTCATGATATTTAATTGGATTATCGGAAATATACCAATTAATTTGTCTAGTTATAATTACAAAGATACTATATTATTATATCCAAACATATCAATACACCATACGTTGTCCATATGTCATATATACAAAATTCTCAACACATATGGATAAATAGATACCATTATACGGTATTATTGATACACATGATAATGATATACATATTCTGATACTATATTCTATTGAGATATATCAGATATCTATTACAGATATATAAGATATATAGTATAAATTCCATTTTGATTTCAATATCCTATAATATATGTTCCGATTATTAATATACCATAACTGATATTCAATCAGATATATAGGCTAAACAATATTATACCCTCCATTATAATACTATATTATAATGAGGATAATTGGTATCATACGCCGTATGAGAGAGGGCCTCATATGCCCTCTCACATAAAGGGGTGTGTACAACCAAGTACAAGCCCATGTGTACTTAGTTGCTTTATGTGAGAGGGCATATGAGGCCCTCTCTCATACGGCGTATGATACCCATTATTCTCTATTATAATATGTATATATCATTAAGTCTATATGGTATATTATAACACATAATTACATAGGAAATATAATATTATGTATAGTTCATGATTTCCTTGGATATAACCATTGTTATAGCATGTTAAGGATATACATACGCATGGTGTGATACTCTTATCATACGGTATAAATATACAATTAATATATTTAACTATTATATATTAATAATCTCAAGTAAATAACAAATATTATGAATAACTGATATGTTATACGATATTGCTGACATTATATAACAAATTACATAATGTGTCATATATAGTTATAATAATTTTAAATTATACGTCTAATTTATTGCCATATTTATTAATATCAGATATAATTATTATATTTATAAATTATCTATTAATATCTTAGGATATATATTACATACATATATAATTGCACATAAGTAGTTATATCAATATACATGTACACTATATATTGTTGATATGATATATAGTGTAATATGTAGTAATATCGGTGAAACCGTTACTATTAAATTTATAAACATGAATATTATAATTACTTATAATATAATATATATGCGAAATTGTATCAATATATATTTTGGGATATAACCCAATATATGATTATAGTCCAAATATTGATATCGATTACGTTATGGATAATATCACCAATTTAGTATACTGTATAAGAATATATCTTTATAACATCATATATATACTATAGTAACAATAACTGATGGTATCTCGGATATATCATGTTGCTAATTTAGCTATCCAATCCTCTATGCACACTGAACCCCTCTTACAAGTGCACCATAAATTCTTCTACTCACTTTTAGCTAAACTACGAAACAAGGGAATGTCCAAGAAAGTGACATGTTTGTGATAACATATATTGAGTTATTGTATATGTGCATACCAGTCACATATTGGATAATATATGCCATTTATAATTGACATATGTGCAAGAATATATATCATGGACATTATACATCCTAATTAGAATGTTTGTAATATCAATACACGGATTTTAAATACAATTGATAAAGTACTATGATATGTAGTGTTGGATACGGCAATATACGATATATTATGTCAGATTACCTATAACTGATACTTAATATTTAGCTATATTAGCATATGTTATAGTATATAAAACTGGTAACCATATTGTACAGTACTATATCTGTTATAGTATATGGATATAAATATAATATCTGCGACGTTATGCATATGGGTAATAACTTCTGTATCCTACTATATTATGATGTAGGTATAAATATATTGGGTATATATTATACTAGTAATTATATTTAGATAGTGATATATTCACTCCTATTATTGTCTATAGAGTATTTACCTTAGATATATCAATTAAGTATATACGTTAAACATATAGTTATATTGATTATTATGAATTTGTAACCATATTGTACAGTACTATAATGTATTAACATAAGTACATGAGAAAGGGTAAATAATATTATACATTATTACCATATACTAACGGTATCATTAGTATATGGTAATAATATTACTTGTGTCCAACATATGCTATACATTCATATCTAGCTCTAAATATAATGTCTAATATTGTAAAATACGTTAATAGTGTTATATTATCCCATATAAGATTAATATTGTTATAGAAATCACATATTCCTATTACTTGTATTAAGTACAGTTAACCCATATTCATAGTATGTATTGAATATATACTATACCGCAGTAATGTTATCAGATTATATTATATCCAATCACCCAAATAACAGTATTGTTATCATTATATAATTATTATACATATGGGAATTTGTACGTATATATATGAATTACGGTAATATTATATATCGATATCAGATATTATAATATATAACAGGTATCGATAGGAAAGGTTACTATGGTATATATACTATATCATATTGGGTTTAACATAGTTATTATATTATATTTTATACATATAATATATAGTATTAGGTTAGACATAATACCAATATAATTTGATAGTAATTAATGCTTATTGACTTCATATTAGAATATATGTATACGACATGATTATATTGTACTATATGGATACATATCTATAACAAATGTAATTATTAAACATATGTATTAGCATTAATTATATGTTTGGAATATAATGGATAAATATATTATTATTCCATATATACGTATAAATATAGTACATTGTACTATTATATGTAAATAATAGTATATTTACATATGATACTTTATACTAATTAATATACATGATATTATACTATCATATAATATGTACTGTATTACATAAGTATATAAGTCAGGAATACTAGTGTATATATGGATATATGGCGGCCCAATGATTCAACAATGGCTCCCGTCGCTAACAAGTTGTATGATTAAAGATGATATCGACAACATATGTTATTATCTATGGCTCACAATGTAACTTATATCATTGTTGAAATACGGTATCAAATTTATATAATAGGCTAATATTCGTATTATATTATATTATATACTTGGATATAGTATTGATATATCCAAGTATATCATTGTTATAATCATAGTTAATAACATCTCACTATTGTTATAATCATAGTTAATAACATCTCACTACTTATAAATTTATGTATCTATATAATATATGATACTTGTAATTATAATAATGAATTACCAATATTATATACAGATAGTTGATGATAACCAATATGCAATTCTTAGTATATACATGATTAATGTATACCAATTATATATATACATTTATAATATAAGTGTTCGTTGAAACCGAAGACAAAATTAGGACAAAAAATCATATCATTTAATAAAGTGTTACATGGACATTAAATAAATTATAGGTCGTTGCGTATAAAGTTAACATGATATGTATACCGTATTTCAACAATGATATAAGTTACATTGTGAGCCATAGATAATAACATATGTTGTCGATATCATCTTTAATCGTACAACTTGTTAGCGAGTGTTAGACCTTCATATCCATACCGTTGAAATTACACACACACACACACACACTCATATTTATATAAACCCCATAATCTACATACCCGGTTATTTACCATAAGGTTAGTCTATCCAAATCCCATGCAGGGCAAGATATCATTCTACGATATTCTTACAATAAGTGTTCAAAATACATACATACAGTAGTTTTGTATGTTTATGCAAAAATGTTAATCTTATTATGTCACATCATATAATTATAACTTATATTATATGTATACATAGAAATTTATCCATTAATATGCATATACAAATTACCATATATATAGAAATATAGATTATATTTTGATTTCACTTGTAGGGTCGCATGGTGGTCTATACACATGGGAATGACCTCCAAATAAGATATGATAGCTATATATATAACTTAGAATATATGTTATCCACAGAATATATGATAGATATAATATGATGGTACATACTTATGATGTGACATAATAAGATTCTGGGTATAATATATTACATATGAATCTATAATTATAAATATTATACCATTGTTATATAGTTATAATTATGTATTTATGATATGTTATATCATATATCATACATACATTTATAATATTGTTGTATGTATAGCACAATTAGACCTAATGTTCTAAAATATTTATTATCTTAGGTATTGTACATAAATGTTGATAATTATATATTGTATACATGATATGTTACATACAAGCTTAATAATATATAATTGATATCAAATAACGTATGATATAATGTATAGCATGTTCCCACTACTATCTATGTTTCAATATCTATTAAGTAATATGCTATATGTTCAAGGTGTAATATGCAAATTATTATATACCGGATATTATTAATACTTGGTATTTGCACTAATTTGTTGTTCGGTGCCAAAGGCGTCCACTAAATTTTTTTGTTCTGCGCCAAAGACGCCCGCTAAAATTTTTATGTATCATATTTGTATCGTATTCTCAATTGAATGGTAAAATTATACATATATTACATATTATACCTATATTATACAATAATATAATATAAAATATTACCAAATTAGATATGACATTATGTCTAGGGTTTGGTTATAATAATATGCGGTTAGATCATATGCATATAATGGATTTCAAAAGGGCATATCCTATATAACTAACAATGTATTATGTGATATAGTACTAATAATAAATATTTCTATACATACTGATATACATATAAGTATGTCACTACAAATAACTGGCATATTCATCGGTAACTAACACCGTATTATGCGATATAGTACTAATAACAAATATTTCTATACATACTGATATACATATAAGTATGTCACTACAAATAACTGGCATATTCATCAGTACTATATCACATAATATATTGTTAGTTATATAGGATATGCCCTTTTGAAATCCCATATTCTGATGCGAGTTTGCAACAGACAATCAAGTATTTACGTGCCTAGTGACCTTGGGAAACTGTTATGATATGAACTATTTATATGCTAGCAAAAATTCTGGGCACTATCCTGGTATGTAACCCACATTAGCCGGAAAACTGTATATAATTAGACCAATAACTTAACTGTAATATTATATGTCTAGTATTGAGCTATAAATATTCATAGGTATAATTACAATCCATTACTACACAATGAGGTTCGAGCCCAATAGATAGTGCAAGGCAAGATTAATATAAGGGAGAGTTATCATTGACGGATATGAATAGGGATGACATGACCATCTATCTTGTAGGTATGTTGTCAGGGTAAATTATGCAAGATTACATTATGGTAGCATACTCTTTGGAATTTGTCTAACACTTATGATATGATGATATGCTAGTATATGTATGTATATAGTATTGCATTGATATAACTTATACCCTGGTATATATAAACTTATACATACCTGCAATTTTTATTACGTCAATGATAACTGTGTATATTATTGTAACATATAATGTGTATATACACCAAACCCATCTTCATATCTGTAAAACCCAACTCTGCAAATCCTCTTTCAATTTCAGCATACCCTGTGCGTGTAGCCTTAAATATACATTGTAATATTATACATATCAGTATACTTACCAATTATGTTAAATAGCTATGGCTATAGAATTATTTATGGTTTCCATCACTATATCATATTAAATATAGTTTATTCATTGATTACTGTTACTCAATGATAACGTACATATATACCATGCTAAATATATGATATATAACATATGGTATAGTGATAATATTATCATTATAAGCTGTAACTATTTACATGTAATTGGATATACGTATAATAATTATTTATACTTATATGTGTTATTGCATGGGATGTACACATTATCAGTTATACATAATGTACACACATAATGTATATTGTATTATAATAAATATAACAGTATATTCTAATATAATTGCTATATCCCACATTAAAATATATGGTATTATATATACGGGATAAGTCCAAATATTTTATTAATATAGGTAATATAAGGCATATATTGTATACCTATATAATTCCTGATATATGGACTTATCTAGTATAATATAATTTCTTATATTATACTATTATGGTACTAATATAGTAATGATAATATATTAGTATACAGGGAGTATAACATAATATTATACGGTACAAGAGTGTTATTACCAATTAATACATATATTAATGCTATATGTATTATATCTAACTAACTGAACCTTTGCTTATTACCATTATACACCTGGTAATATATGGTATACATACATATATTAATGCTTGATAAATTAGTCCGAGATATACAAACTGATATAACTGCAAGTATAGTGTTATCATGTATATCTCCTATAATATATCCATACAATTATACCCCATAGAATAAGTCCATAATAGAGTTACCTAATAGAATTTTGGTGTTAACAAATGACCTTTTTCAAATTTGTATCATAGTTATGGATGATATCGGAACAATTAGTTAGATATTATATACGCGGTTAGACAGTATTTTATTCTACCAATGTCAGTATTGATTCATATACCAATATAATGAATGTACAGTTCATAAAATATAGCCATGTCACATATAATATTTTGGAGTTAACAAAGATAATCCTATTTAGTAATTTGGATTATCAAATTATTAATTACTAGTAGAGGATAATGAACCCATATAGTATAAATAATATCGAATCCCACAGAGACGGTGATAATGTGTATGGATTCTCAGTTTAATCTTAATATTCATTATGTTGATAGTACGGACATAATAATGGAAGTCATATTGGATTAATTATGTAGTACTTATATACCTTTCATCATATCTTGGTTATACTAATATCACATATACTGTTATATCGTATACTATTATATCATATAATTATCTATTATATCAAATATATGTGAATAATTGTACGTATCTTAAGTATAACAGTATATGTACTAACATTATTATACTATATGGGTAATAGCCACGATTAAGATTAGATAATCGTGGATCGTAATTACCATGGTCAATTATAGTATCTACATAGTATATAATACGGTATATATGATCATAAATTGGAATATATAATAAGTACATATAATTAGATATGTAATATGTAATATAGTACTATTAGTTAATATCATTAGGACATACACCTTATCAGTATATGTGTATGTTATAGAATATATTTAACATACTATTATAATAATATATGTAAAAGACGATATTTATATATGTGTGCAGTAATAATGCGATATGCTATGCACATTTATCGTTTATAAACTCTGACACATATTATTAATCAATTCCATATATAGTACTGTCACCTATATAATAACATACACATATACTTGTATACACCTTGGTATATGTTATATGTATAATCACTATATTGATATAACAAGTATACTAATATATTATGTCTGTCAACCATATACAAGAACTTACCTTTGGATATACGTTGGTATAAGGTATTATATTTATCCGATCTCATATAACTGGTAATGTCATAAATTGGATATTAAAGATATGAATATATAACATAGTATGATATCACTAATATTAACCAGTATACCATATTTATAACCAGATATCCGTAAATTACTGATAATCGGATAACACTAATATACACAAATATAGTACCCATATCCGATATTTTGTTATATGAGATAAATATGAAAAGGATATAATTTATCCAATCAGTGTATACTAGTATAATTTTTAATTGTATAGTAAGTTATACGTATGTGGTTCCTACCCTGAGACTGTTCGGCATATTTGTAATATATTATATGGCAGGAATACAATCGGAGTTATCAGGTATATGATTTATGTGAGACTTGGCTAATCATTAAACAAATTGTTATTGTCCAATATGTATACTTATCAAATATAAGTTATGTATGCTATTATGAATAACTCAATATACGTAATTAATATTGTACATATATCGTATTAGAATATTATGCCATAGGTATTCTAGTAATATTATATATTACTAGAATATTCATTACTCCTAATGTATGGCTACTAAATTAATACTTGATATGTTATAAATATTATGATATATTATGTACATAGATATTACCATAACATGCAGATATTAGATACCATTAATATACAAATAATCGTTATATATGATATTATTATACAAGTATCATGTTCATATTTACTCTGTTATATCATTGTATATTTTGGCATCTAATGTAACTATAAGCATATATCATATGTGCATCTCTTAATAATTCTCATAGGTATATGTGGATAATATTTTATCATGTCATTAAACGTGTCAGATAGGTATCATATTGGTAATTACCGTAAATATAATTATATTCGTGATATAAATGTATATATATTTATATGTACAATAATTTAAGTATCGGATAACAGATATACTAATACTTGTATAATTTAGAGTCAAGTATTCACATATCCGAAAATCATTGGACCAAATTTATAAGTATTGAGATACTAACAATGTGATATTCCAGATATAAGTATGTTCAACACTTGACTCTAAATTATAGTTGACATATAATTATTGGAAATAATAGCCGGACATGTAGTTATTATATTGATATATAACCACGATCATACTATTATACGTATCAAATTATAGTATCAGCCTCCTCCAGCTGCATGAAATTATGTGTTGGCCATTATAATACCCTTATAATAATATTACTATATAATAGCACTTTAGGGTTTCAATTACATATAATATCATAAACTATAATATGTCATATATAAAGGTAATAATCGAATATTATGTCATTACTCAATATTCCACCATGACATAATATTGATACTGTAATATGTGTATAATCGAACTATGTGGATATATTTATAAGGAGGCCATACATTAGATATTACCTAAGTTATAATATCCATGTATGTATATTCTGTATTAATTAGTATATTCAAACATAATAAGACATATCATCCTTGTACCTACTAAATATAAGAATGTGGATATCATTATCATGTTACTATTATTATTATTGTACTCATATATATATTCTATTAGTAACATATTATCTGTATTAGATGTAATATTTATACCAATTATGTAAATCATTCTAAATTATAATATCCATATGATTTAGTACAATGTATACTTTGACATTGGTGCTCAAAATTACCAGCGTACACAATGGATAATTAGTGTATCAAATTTAGGTAATAACATATGATAATTGCTGATACAATGTATACCAATTATATATTATTATACATGATTTTAAATAACTAAATAAAATCTTTGAATAGATTTACATATATACTTGAGTATTAATCCTTTGTATAATGTAACCTACTTGTAATTATTATAGTATACCTATTATCTAATATATTTATGATTACTATAAAAGATCAGTATATAATCTAGTATACCGTATATATTAAATAATCTAATTATGACCATACATAATTATATTGACGTATATATGATTCATCCTATACTCAATCTGATATTATTTACTGGTTATATGGATAAATACGATATATTATATGACATAGTAATACTCAGATACACATATAATATTATAATTGATCAAAAGAATACGGTTATATATCCTATCAAGATAGTACCTATGATCAGGTATAATTAAAATAGTATATATTTGTATAGTACCGATCATTTTGATCACATTATGAACGATTATTATGGATATAATGTATATATTCGCGGTACGTAAGTATATCATTATATCGTAGTACAATGATAGCATAAACCATTAACTGATAATAATTTTCATACTATAGCCAGCTAGTTATATAGTCAATATAATATGATCAAAATATACCCATGAAAATGATAACAAGTTATTTTATCATATATGCAATATCGTACTATTATCATTATATTTGTAATTACCTACAATACTGGATATCTTCTGGTACTATACCATATTAGAGTATATCTATATACATAATGCACCATATATGAGTAACAATATAATAAGTAATTTATACTATTAGAAATGTGGGTTATATGTAAACATTATATCCATAATTTAATTATAGTATGAAAATATATCCAGTATACACATTCATATACTATACTTGTTAATACAGTTATACATAGTTAGAGTTGTGTTTTAGTATCAACTCTATGTGTAATATTAGATAACTTATTCGACTCATGAACTATACATTGTTTCCTGGTTAAGTCGATTCTGTGCCACTTATGTTGTCCCAGTTGAACCTCTAACTTTTTGTTGTAGATAGTTATGCACGGTTATAGATCAGAAATCATGCATAAATCCAAATATGTAAGTTAAATAGTATATAACATGCATGGTACATATATCTATATAAATGTAATTAATATATTTAACTATAATATTACCTCAAGTACCCATATTTATCCAAGTACTCCCATAATGTTCTCTTCATATGAGGATATGCATCATATTGGAGTCATACACTTATAGAAAAGTCCTGAATCACACTAGGGGTAATATTAGAAACAATATCTTTTATTTAATATTATGAGTCTAGATATAATAATATACTGTATATTGTATGTATAAGTTATAACTTGGTACACGGATATCGGATATATAATATAGTCATTATGTTATTCATACCGTGATAATACATATGGGGTATATTGGATACAAATATGATCTAATAGTTGTATATACATGTATATATTGGATTACTATCATTTAATAAATATGCTGATATTAATCATACATGTACCATTCATGATTGCCTTCGTAGTATATTATACTATGCAAATAATTGATATCATGTCTTAGGTATTATAGTATATGATAATGAGATATTTTATGATAGTATCTAATTTATATTATCTAATAATATTATATCATTATATTATACCATGTATTCATAACATA
>JAULAV010008392.1:0-45280 GCA_030789695.1 Scilla litardierei
TTGGATTTACTTATATAATCAGTATTGCTTTATATAAATAATACTATCCATGATAATTATAGAATACCATATCAATACTGTAAGATGTAAATGCCCATATTAGTATACATATAGCATAATATCAGGAACTATGGATATATCAGCTGTATGCATTATAACAGAATCTATAATATGGGCAAACTGAAGTTATGATATATATTACTATCAATACCATGATATCATAAAGAGCTATACATAGAGTAGATATCATGTAATTTCATAATAATATGATAACTGCTACCATATTAGGGGTAACCCATTAGGATAATTTGGTATAAATATTATGTACTATATTCATATTGTAATATATCTTGGGAATATATTGATAATTTACAACTTGTACATGTTATAATATTTACATAAGTATATATATTGTTTATCATATTTAATCAAGATGGTATTACATATACATATTAATGAATCGATATCTAGTATAGTTGGATAATTATACTATTCATCTATTTCACGACTTACTCATATTAGACTATGTTCTCAACCATATCATTATTGATATATCAGTTATGTTTATATATGCCATGTAATCATAATAGGACCCCAATATCCTTACAAATTAGGTTACCAGAACATAAGGATACAATATTAGTGTTCTTTGTATTAATATGTATAGATTAATGGGAATATATATGATAGTCGCGCTATTTGCTGTAAGCACATTCACCGTCAGTTTCATGCACAAATCACTAAACTATCAATTCGCAGGTAAATCATAGATATACTATATTATTACTTAAAAAATATGTAATGAATTAGTGGATTTTCCGTCTATTGTTATACTCTGCATATTGAGGCTCTGTAAGTTATCCACATCAAGTCAGTTTATATTGAGATTGAGAATGAAAATTACTATGTCACTCTATAGCACGATGGACCAAGTAACTCAGAACATGGCCATGCGATTAAACCGAGCAATTACAAATCGACTATGCCAATATTTCAGATACATTGGAATCGGATAGGATATGATTTTTACGGATATTTCTGCGGATTTTTCTGACCTCGCGGGTATTTTCTACATTTTTGGAGGATATGTATCTTTTTATTAAATGATATGATTTTTTGGATTAATTTTGTCTTCTCTTATTTTCCAGTTCAAGTTGGCGATCTCCCAGTTCCAAAGGACATTTTTGCGGATTTTTCTAAGCTCATGACTATGTTCTACATATTCTGGAAGATATGTATCGTTTTATTAAATGATTTGATTTTTGGCCTAGTTTTGTCATATCTTATTTTTAAGTTGAAGATGGCGATCTCCCAGTTCAAATGGGCATTTTTGCGGATTTTTTATGTGCAGGGCTATTTTCTACATTTTCTAAAAGATATGGTTGTTTTAGTAAATTATATGATTTTTATAACCTAAGTTTCTCTTCTTTTATTTTTCAACTGAACATGGCGATCTCCCGGTTCCATCGGACATTTTTGCAGATTTTTCTGAGCTCGGGGCTATTTTCTAAATTTTCTGGAAGATATAGATGTTTTATTAAATGATAGGATTTTTTTGCCTAATTTTGCATTCTCTTATTTTTTTTCAGTTGAAGATGGCGATCTCCCGGTTCCAATAGACATTTTTGCGTATTTTTCCTGAGCTTGACACTATTTTCTGTATTCTCAGGAAGATATGGATCATTTCTATTGAAATAGATTATATTTATAGCCTAATTTTGTCGTCTCTTATTTTTCAGTTGAAGATGGCGACCTCCCGGTTCCAACAGAAATTTTTGCAGATTTTTCTGAGATCGATTGTATTTTTTCATTTTCTATATTGGGCCAAATTAGTGAGTATCGATATTTGAGAGTGCATATGTCACCGATAGTACGTGCCATATATATTACTCAACATACTCCTATATTAATAGTGCATATAAATGTTGTAAATGAGCATGTCCACTTAAATATAGAATCGATAATTAAATACTACGAGTATGTTTATCCGGGTAATAATCTACTCTATAATTTGGAATATACCTGAGTATTGGCATACACTAGACACATGAGGGATGTTTATATCTGCCACTTAAACTAACATCAAAGTAATAAAAGAATGCTGCAATAACACACGCCATGGGAGTAATTAATGCGGGCTGGGATATCTCCACTCTTACAATAAATTCGTGAGTGCGCCTTAGGCGCAGAACAACAAATTAGCATATAAACATTTAGCGGGTGCCTTCGGCGCGGGTGCCCCGACGGTTAATTGAAACAGACGTCCAAAAAGCTCAGCCCGCCTCTTTGAATGCACATTCCCTTTGTTTTTTGGGTATCATTTTTTTGGTCGGGTGTTTCGATTAGTACAAAAATTGGTGAAAATGAGAATGGTGGGTTTGAGTGTGTGTAGTGTATTGGGGTTTTCGTTTTTTTGCTAGGGGGTGTGATTTTGGGGGGGGGGTGTGTGGGTGTGTTTTGGGGGATTGGGTGGAGTTTTGTGTTTTTTGGGTTTTGGGTTTAAGAAGGTTGTCCCATGTGGCGATGTGACATTGTCACATTGGACAAAGATTCAAAAACCTCCCTCTTTTATAATATAGATATGATTTTTTGGCTTAATTTTGTCTACTTTTATTTTTCAGTTGAATATAGCGATCTTTCGGTTCCAACAAACATTTTTGCGGATTTATCCGAGTTTGGGGCTATTTTCTATATTTTCTAGAAGATATGGATTTTCTTATTAAATAATATGATGTTAATAGCCTAATTTTGTCTTCTCTTATTTTTTTTAGTTGAAGATGGCGATCTCCCGGTACCAACAAACATTTTTGCAGATTTTTCTGAGCTCGGACCTACTACTAAATTTTCTGGAAGATATGTATCTTTTTATTAAATGATATGATTTTTTGGCTTAATTTTGTCCACTCTTATCTTTCATTTGAATATGGCAATTTTCGGTTTCAACAGACATTTATGCGAATTTTTCATAGTTTATGGCTATTTTCTACATTTTCTAGAAAATTTGGATCTTTTTATTAAATGATATGATTTTTCTAGGCTAATTTTGGCTTATATATTTTTCACTTAATGATGGCAGTCTACCAGTTCCAACAGACATTTTCATGGATTTTTCTGACCTCGAGACTATTTTCTGTATTTTCTGTAAGATATCGATCGTGTTATTAAAAGATAAGATTTTTGGCCTAATTTTGTCTTCTCTTATTTTTTTGTTGATGTGGCGATCTCCTGATTCCAAAGGATATTTTTGCGCATTTTTCTGCGCTCTGGGCAATTTCTGTATTATCTATAAGATATCGATCTTCTTATTATGTGATACATTTTTTGGCTTAATTTTGTCTTCTCTTTTTTCGTTACATTTGACAATCTTCCAGTTCCGACGGATATTTTTGCGGATTGTTCTGAGCTCCGGGATAGTTTCTACATTCTATGGAAAATAGGAATCTTTATATTAAATGATATGATTTTTATTGCCAAATTTTATTCCCTTATTTTTCAGTTGAACTTAGCGAACTCTCGGTTCCAATGGACATTTTTGCGGATTTTCTGAGCTCGGTGCTATTTTCTTTATTTTTTGGAAAATATGAATCATTTTAAGAAATGAAATGATTTTTGTAGCTTAAGTTTGTCTTCTATTATTTTTAAGAAGATGGCGATCTCCCGGTTCCAACGGACATTTTTTGCGGAATTTTCTGAGCTTCGGGCTATTTTCTACATTTTATGGAAGATTTTGATCTTTTTATTAAATGATATGATTTTTATAATCTAAGTTATTCTTCTCTTATTTTCGAGTTGAAGTTGGCGATCTCCTGATTCCAATAGAAATTTTTGCAGATATTTTTGAGCTCCGGGCTATTTTCCACATTTTCTGGAAGATATGGAATGTTTTTATTAAATGATATCAGAGAAGACAAAATTAGGCCAAAAATGTCCGTTGGAACCGGGAAATCGTAATCTTCAACTGAAATATAAGAGAGGACAAAATTTGGAACCGGGAAATCATCATCATCATCTATAAAAATGTCCATTGTAACCGGGATATCGCCATCTTCTACTGAAATATATATCATTTTCTGAGCTTGGTGCTATTTTCCACATTTTATGAAAGAAACAGATCTTTTTATTTATTGATATGATTTTTCTAGCCTAAATTTGTCTTCTCTTATTTTTCAGTTGAAGATGTCGATCTTTTTATTAAATGATATGACATTTTGGCCTAATTTTGTCTTCTCTTATATTTCAGTTGATGATGGCGATCGCCCGATTCCAAAGGACATTTTTGCGGATTTTTCTGAGATCAATGCTATTTACTGCATTTTCTAGAAGATATGAATCTTTTTATTACATTATTTGATTTTGTTACCTAATTTTGTTTTCTCTTATTTTTAGTTGAAGATGGAGATATCCTGGTTCCAAAGGACATTTTTATCGATATTTCTGAGCTCAGAACTATTTTCTACATTTTATGTAAATATGAATCTTTTTATTAAATGATATGTTTTTCTACCCCCAATTTTGCCTTCTCTTATTTTTCAATTGAAGATGGCGATCTCCTGGTTCCAAAGGAAATTTTTGAGGATTTTTCTGACCTTGAGGCTATTTTCTACATTTTATTGTAGATATGGATCTTTTTATTAAATGACATGATTTTTATAGCTTATGTTTGTTTTCTCTTATTTTTCACTTGAAGATGGCAGTCTCCTAGTTCCAACGGACATTTTTTGCGGATTTTTATAACCTTAGGGCTTTTTTCTGTATTTTCTGGAAGATATCGATCGTTTTATTAAATGATATGATTTTTTGGCTAATTTTGTCTTCCCTTATTTTTTTCGTTGATGATGGCGATCTCCCGGTTCCAACGGATATTTCTGCAGATTTTTTTAAGTTCTGGGCTATTTTTTATATTATCTGCAAGATATCTACCGTTTTATTAAATGATATGATTTTTTTGCCTAATTTTGTATTCTCTTTTTTCGTTAAATTTGGCGATCTCCCAGTTCCGACGGAAATTTTTGCGGATTTTTCTTAGCTCAGATCTATTTCATTCTTTTTCTGCAAAATTTGAATCTCTTCATCAAATGATATTATTTTTTGGCAAATTTTGTATTCTCTTTTTTTCATTTGAAGATGGCGATCTCCGGATTCGAACGGACATTTTTGCAGCTTTTTTAAGTTTGGTTTTATTTTCAACATTTTCTGGAAGATAAGGATCTACTTATTAAATGATACGATTTTTATGGCCTAATGTCTTCTCTTATTTTTCAGTTGAAGATGGCGATCTCCCGGTTACAACAGACATTTTTTCTGATTTTTTGGAGCTCGATGCTATTTTCTACATTTTCTGAAAGAAATGAAACTTTTTATAAAATGATATGATTTTTCGGCCTAATTTTGTCGCCTCTTCTTTTTCAGTTGAAGATGGCGATTGACCGGTTCCAACGAACTTTTTTGCGGACTTTTCTGAGCTCGTGGCTATTATATATATTTTGTGTAAGTTATGTATCTTTATGTTAACGGATATGATTTTTATACCATAATTATTTCATCTCATATTTTTCGTTGAATATGGCGATCCCCCGGTTCCAACGGACATTTTTGTGTACTTTTCAGATCTCTGGTCCATTTTCTACATTTTCATGAAGATATGGATCTTTTTGCTAAATGATTTGATTTTTTGCGTAATTTTGTCTTCTCTTATTTTTAGTTGAAGATGGTGATCTCCCGGTTCCAACGGACTTTTTAGCGGACTTCTTTAAACTTGGGGCTATTTTCTAAATTGTTTTAAGATATGATTTTTTAATAAATGATAAGATTTTTTGGCCCAATTTTCTCTTCTCTTATTTTTCAGTTGAATATGGCGATCTCCCAGTTCCAATCACATTTTTATAGACTTTTCTAAGATGCGATCTATTGTCTACATTTTCTGAAAGATATGAATCTTTTTATTAAATGATATGATTTTTTTGCCTAATTTTATCTTCTCTTATTTTTAAGTTGAAGATAACAATCTCCTGGTACCAATGAACATTTTTGCAGATTTTTCTAAGCGCGGGGCTATTTTCTAAATTTTATTGAAGATAAGAATATTTTTACTAAATGAAAAATAAATTTGGTACATCGAAAAGTAACAACACTGGGAATCGAACCCAGTTCCTTCCCCTTCTGTAGCTGCACTTTGTTCCTACTGTGTCTCCATTATTGAATAAAGGGAGGGCTGATGCTCTTTATGTACTTTGAGCATGATGTTCCACTGTTATCATGTCCATTGTGTATATCATCTGATATATATTCTGGAAGTTGGGAATCTGTCCTATAATCCAGAAAGGAGATGTAACTTATAATACAGTATGGGAGGGGGTGATACCACTTGGCCACTGGCCGTTGTTAATGATATGATTTTTATAAGACATCTTCTCTTATTTTTTACGTTGCAGATAGCGATCTCACGGTTCCAACAGACATTTTTGTGGAGTTTTCTGAGCTCGGAATTATTTCTACATTTTCTGGAAGATATGTATCGTTTTATTAAATGATTTGAATTTTGGCCTAATTTTTTCTTCTCTTTTTTCTAGTTGAATATGGCGATCTCCCGGTTCCAACTGATATTTTTGTGGATTTTTCTGAGCTCGGGGTTATTTTCTACATTTTCTGGAAGATATGGATCTTCATATTAAATGATATTATTTTATGACTTAATTTTGTCTTCCCCTATATTAAATGATAGGAGTTTTATAACCAAATTTTGTTTTCTCTTATTTTCCAGTTGAAGATGACGATCTTTTGGTTCCAAAGGACATTTTTGCGGATATTTCTAATCTCGGAGCTATTTTATGTATTTTATGGATGATATTGATCGTATGATATGATTTTTTGGCCTAATTTTGTCTTCACTTATTTTTTTCGTTGAAAATGGCGATCTCCCGGTTCCAACAGATATTTTTTGCGGATTTTTTGAGCTCTGTGATGTTTTCTACATTTGCTGTAAGATATGAACCTTTTATTAAATGAAATGATTTTATAGCCTAACTATGTCATCACATATTTTTTAAGTTGAAGAAGACGATCTCTCGGTTCCAAAGAGCATTTTTGCGAATTTTCCTGATCTTAGAGTTATTTTCAATATTTTCTGAAAGATATGAATTTTTTTATTAAATGATATGATTTTTTGGCCTAATTTTTTCTTCTCTTCTTTTTTCAGTTGAAGATGACAATCTCCTGTTACAAATGACTTTTTTCCGGATTTCTCTGGGCTCAGGGCTATTTTCTATATTTTCTGGAAGGTATGGAACTATTAATAAATGACAGAATTTTTGGCCTAATTTTTTCTTCTCTTATTTTTCAGGTTAAGATCGCGATCTCCTGGTTCCAACGGACATTTTTGTGGATTTTTCTGAGCTACGGGCTATTTTCTACATTTTCATTAAGATTTGGATTTTATATTAAATAATATGATTTTTACAACTACTTTTTTCTTGTCTTATTTTTTAGCTGAAGAAGGCGATATCCCGATTCCAACGGACATTTTTATGGATTTTTATGAGTTTGGTCCTATTTTCTACATTTTCTGGAAGATATGGATCTATATATTAAATGATATGATTCTTAGGGCATAATTTTGTCTTCTCTTATTTTTAAGTTGAAGATGGGGATCTCCCGGTTCCCATGGAAATTTTTTCCTTGGACTTTTTTGCGAACTTTCTGAGCTTGGGCCTATTTTCTATATTTTCTATAAGATATGTATATGTATATTAAATGCTATGATTTTTACATCCTAATTTTTCTTCTCTTATTTTTCCGTTGAATATTGTGATCTCCCGATTCCAACGGACATTTTTGCAGACTTTTCAGAGATCGGGGCCATTTTCTACATTTTCGAAAAGATAAGATATTTTTATTAAATGTATGATTTTTGGCCCAATTTTGTCTTCTCTTATTTTTTTTCAGTTGAAGATGGTGATCTCCTGGTTCCAATTGACATTTTTGCGGATTTTTCTTAGTTCGGAGCTATTTTCTACATTTCTGGAAGATATATATCGTTTTGATTAATGATATTATTTTTGGCTAATCTTATTTTTCAGTTGAAGAGGGCGATCTCACGGTTCCAACGGACATTTTTCCGAATATTTCTGAGCTCGGGGCTATTTTCTATATTTTCTGTAAAATATGAATCTTTTTATTAAATGATATGATTTTTATAGCCTAAGTTTGTCTTCTCTTATTTTTCAGTTGAAGATGACGGTCTCCCGGTTCCAACGGACATTTTTGCGGATTTTCTGACCTCGGGGCTATTTTCTGCATTTTCTGGAAAATATCGATCGTTTTATTAAATGATACTTTTTTGCAAAATTTTCTCTTCTCTTATTATTTTTCGTCAATATGGAGATCTCCCGGTTTCAACGGACATTTTTACGGATTTCTCTGAGCTCTAGGCTATTTTCTGTATTATATGGAAGTTATCAATAGTTTTATTTAATGATTTGATTTTTTAGCCAAATTTTATCTTCTCTTTTTTCGTTAAATTTGGCTATGTCCCGGTGCCAACATATATTTTTGCGAATTCTCTAAGCTCGGGGATATTTTCTACATTTTCTGGAAGATTAGAATCTTTATATTAAATGATATGATTTTTATAGGCTTAATTTGTCTTCTCTTATTTTGCAGTTGACCATAGCGATCTCCCGATTCCAACAGACATTTTTTCAGATTTTTTGAGTTCGTTGTTATTTTCTTTATTTTATGGAAGATTTGGATCTTTTTATTAAATGATATGATTTTTATAGCTTAAGTTTGTCTAATTATCCTTTGCTAATAATTTCCCTAATCAAATCATTTTAATTAAAACTATTTCTTTTATAACCGTTCCTATTTTTCCTAACCCTCTATGAATATTGTTGATTCAAAATCTTTCCTTTATTTCCTTAGCTTTTAACCCTGCCAAAATGCAAAGAAAGATAAAACCGTAGCCCCTCTACAAATCAAACCCAAATCACAAAGGGAAGCCTGCAAACTATTTTTCCATTCTGCAAAGTACTGCCACCTCCATATTTTTCTTCCCAATGGTTACAAAACCCACCCACTCGCGTTACTTTTTTCTTCCTCCTCCCTCCAATGAAACCCAACTCCAAGGCTCCTTCCCCAGCTGCACTTTCTCCATCGCCGAACCCCGCTCCCCCCCTCAACTCGCCGCTAACCTCCCCAACTTCTGGCAACACCACCATAACCCCACCCACCTTTCTTCCTCTGTCCACCGGCAGCCGCAACTTCACAACCCTCCTCCGACCACAAGTCATGCGCTGTCACCCTATCCGAGCCTCCTCCCGTGATCTCCACTACCCTCAAGACCAACTCCCTTAACCACCGACCACCACCTTCCCACTGACGAACTCAACCACCCCCGACAGATCCTAAGCTCCACCGGCCACCGCCCTGCACACCTCCAGTTCGACGACTCATCCCACCTCCGACCAGAACCCACTCCAACGAGCCCACCTCCCCAACAAAGGCTGCCCCTCTTCGACTCCGGCAGGCATCAACTCCTTCCCAAGTGGCACCCTCCCCTGTTCCGACACTTTTCGCCGCATTCGAGCCTCCGCCAACCCCCCCTTAGCCCGCCTGTTGTCTCCTCCATTCGGAGCCAACGCCCATTGCCCCGACTTCGCCCCGACATCAACGGCCGTTCTCCCATTGCCGGCGGATAACCCAAAACCCCGGTCGACCCCCAGTTCCAACACCTGATCCCGTCACAGGCCGCAACACCCAATCCCCGGCCTTGACCTCTGCTCCAAACCCAGATCCCGATGGCCGCGAGCCATCACCGATGCCTTGCCCGGTCGCCCTAGCCACCCTCTAGCCATCACCGCCCTCTCCCTTTTCCCCCACACTTCGGTGCCCTTTTGACGACCACCAGAGACCCACCCATCTCCTCTCCGTTCACCCCAGCTTGCCAAGACCCTCAGACTCCCTTCCCCCGAAGCTCAGCACACTCTGATTGCCTCAGGCAGCCGCCACACCTTCTCGCCAAGCCCCTTACCGGCGACCTCAAACCTAGCCACCGTACGAATCCCGACACCTCGAATCCTCTGCCATGCCCCTCATCCTCCCCACTCTGTTCGAAACAAGGGGCCCCCCCAGCCCGACACCCTCTGTCCTCAACTCCGATCGACATGCACGCCTCCAGCTCGCCATGGAACCGCCTCAGCCTTCCCTCACAGCCTGCAAAGCTACCCCCAGCGCCCTGCCGCTGCATCCCTCTCCCCACTGCCCCGGTGACGCGACCCGCTGCGCTCCGATGACCCACACAGCCACACCCTCCGACTCACCACGTTTTCCCTTCCTTGCCTCCACCGGACCAGCCTCCATCCTTCACCTCCTAACTCCGACAAACCCCTCTGACGGTGCCGCCGCACCAAACACCCCTTCTCCTAACTCACAGCGCCCACACACGGCCGTGCCATCACCACAACGGTCGATCGCCTGACCCCGATTCATCGTCGCCGCAGCCCTTCGTCGTTCACCCGACCACATCGTTCGACCACCAAACGTCGCTCTTACCTCCCATTGCTCCCAGCCTCTGACCCAACACCAAGGAGAGCGATCAGAAACAAACGCGAGTCTACGTTATTGAACTGATGCTATACATTATATAGGTTATGCAATGAATGGAAAATATTTATATTAAATTTATATTATATAGGTTATATAGAGTACTGTTAGTTGTGATATATTATAATTTAGTTAGATGTGAATCTATGATATGTTATAAGATTTATGTTACTTTATATGTTACTTTATAAGTACTGTAGGCATGTTAGCTCTTATATTATCATTTAGTTAGAATTAATATAAGTACACTTATATCTATTGAATTTGTATGCGTAAGGTAGGATGGTATGCAGATTTAGGATTATGATAGGTTCCTTGGCTTGATATTACGGATCTAACCTCGCAGATAAATTACGTATGCCAAATTTCTACCGCCTGGACATCTGAAATCGACTATAACAGGCAAGTGCACATTTTTACTGCTGATTTTGATTTTTTTGAGATGTTTCGATTTGCAAGTGTACATATTTTGTAATAGTTGCATTTAATTGTTTGGACCGAGATATTTTGATATGCAAGTTGTGCCTTTTTCCACGTCTTAACTACCGTTTCATCTCTAATTGCATATGTTTACTTTTGGTGCATCGCAAGATTAGATATATGTGGGTGTGCGTGTCGACATGTTTATAGTAATTGAAGAATGCATTGTAATGTGGCAAAAGGCAAATTATTGAACATGTGGCCTGTTTGGTAAATTATTAAACATGCGGCCTGCTTGGCAAATTATTGAACTTGCGGCCTCTTTGGCAAATCATAGAACTAAATGGCCTGTTTGGCTACTCTGGCTTGTGCCAGCACTATAACTCCTGATGGCTCGGTTGGCCTTATCTGGCTCGTGGTCCAGACAATAAAGAACACTTGGGTGGGGTTGGGTTCGCGGTCACTAGCCGGTAGTAAATGGACTACCTCTCAGGGGCACCTGAAGGTAGATCCACTTACTAGCCGTCTAACGACGTGAACTTTAGTCACGAACTTGCACACACTATTGAATTGATTGAAATGGATATACGAACATGTTAGAACTGCTACATCTTTCCGTTAATCAGTCTGCCAACTGTTTAACATTTAAAACTGATGTTGTTTCCCTTTTAATAGTAATGCCATGTTATCGCCTTTAATAAAATTGCCATGCTTGCTGCTGTACACATTATACTTACCATGCTCATTATTGTACACACTACACTTGCCATACTCATTGCTGTACACACTACACTTGCCATGTTTGTTACTTTGCATACTACTTTTGCCATGCCACTGCTTTGCACACCACACATTCCATGTTTGTTACTTTGCACACTACTTTTGCCATGCCACTGCTTTGCATACTACACTTGCCATGTTTGTTACTTTGTACACCACGCTTGTCATGCTTATTGCTTTCTTACACTGCTATGTTTTAATTATTGGAATCATGAAATGATTTTGAAAACCTTGCCGAGGGTCTTTTCTACCTAATGCTTTAAATCTTGCCGAGCGACCCTCCTGACGTATATTTCCTTGTCTTATGAAATATACGTCAGGCATTAGACAGATTTGCAAAGGAGCGAGCCTAGAGACCGAGCAGGTTGATCAGGAGTGCCTTGCCGCTATGTTCCCTCGCTGAGGAGCAATGTGCCTTCACAGCATCTTTGTACTTGTTGTTTCTTCCATAATTTGTATGGGCTTTATGACCCTGTCTCTTTTCATTCTTTCACTGTTGTAATTCTTCCGAGACTTGGAAATCTAAATAAATAAAATTATCTGTGTTGTTTGCGTTGCATGCAAGAACCTGCCACGTAGTCATACACAGACGCTTATTGTGCTTAAGTCAAAGAAGGAAGAAAACGAAAAAGTACTTCTTCTTTGCTTTAAACACCTGCGGACCCTCCCGCGTCCTCGCTCCCAAGTATAATGGAAAGCGGGGTATGACAGGCAGAATCTAAACAACTCGAGCGATGGAGGCAATTGATACGGCCATCTTCGGATGGCCCAAGAGCGAGCAGTCCAAGCCCACATTGGAAGCGGGAGGCCCCAAAAGGAGTTTGGGCCGACCGACGAGGCCCTCATAAGGACATGATACCGGGTCGGCCACGATCGGGACGTGTGCTTCGTCAGCCCACGATAGCGGGAGTTAACCGCTCCCCAGAACACTCCCCCTTAATGACCATTAATGGACCCCATTAACCCACCTTCATGGCGCATGAAGGCACTTTAAAGGAGGCAGATCATGGGGACGGAAAATTGGGGACGTGGACGGGGAAACGATCGTGGGAGGACCCCTATAAAGGAACTCAGGAGGCAACGAAGAAAGGGAGCTAGCCCCGGATATCAATAGACGGAGGTATTCTACACAAAGACCTTGTTTTCCACTTTATATTCCCTCCACTAGCTCGGTCCGAGGATGCGCGTGTCGGCCACCCTGTGAGCCGTACCAGTCCCTCCGTGCGTCATACAGATCCGTTCTAACTTAGGCATCAGAGGGAACTTGGCCGGAACCAAGGTCCAGCCCCCTGACGAGCTTCTTTGTCTATCCAGGCCAAGCTGATCCTGCAGCACCGAGGCTACTCCTTAGTGCCACACTGACTGAGGCCGAGCTGTCCAACAACGAGCCCGCTCGCCCCTGACGAGCTACATCGTAAACCAAGGCCGAGCAGATAAAGTGGTACCAAGGCTATCCCTCTGCACGTCGCTAACCAAGGCCGAGCACTCCCATCAACAAGCCTGCTCGCCCGACACGCCGAGGACACTCTTTGAAGAGCCATCGTAAGGATCGAAGCTACCCCGTCAGGCAATCACACTCCTGACGGAACCAAGGGGTCTCATCCGACTCCTTGACCACGTTGACCGCCCATCCTACGGCCATCGATTCAGTGGTGAGAAAACACCCGTAAATATCGATTGAAGATGGCGATCTCCGGTTCCAACGGCCATTTTTGCGGATTTTCTAAGTCCAGAGTATTTTCTACATTTTCTATATAATATTAATCATAATATTAGATGATATGATTTTTATAACCAAATTTTGTCTTCTCCTATTTTTCAGTTGAATATGGCGATCTCCCAGTTCTATCAGACATTTTTACGGATTTTTCTAAGCTCGGGGCTATTTCTACAATTTATTGAATATATAGATATTTTTATTAAATGATATGATTTTATAGCCTAAGTATGTCTTCTAAATTTTTAGTTGAAGATGGTGATCGCCCAGTTCCAAAAACATTTTTTCGGATTTTTCTGACCTTGAGGCTATTTTCTATAATTTATGGAAGATATGGATCTTTTTATTAAATGGTATTATTTTTGGCCTAAGTTTCCCTTCTGTTATTTTTTCTTTGAAGATGGCAATCTCCCGGTTCCAGCGGATGTTTTTACGGATTTTACTGAGCTCTGGACTACTTTCAAAATTTTCTGCGTGATATTAATCATTGTATTAAATGATATGATTTTTACGGATATTTCTGCCGATTTTTATGACCTCGCGGGTATTGTCTACATGTTTGGAGGATCTGGATATTTTTATTAAATGATATGATTTTTTGGATTAATTTTGTCTTCTCTTATTTTCCAGTTCAAGTTGGCGATCTCCCGGTTCCAAATGATATATTTGCGGATTTTTCTAAGCTCACGACTATGTTCTACATATTTTGGAAGATATGTATCGTTTTATTAAATGATTTGATTTTTTGGCCTAGTTTTTTCATATCTTATTTTTAAGTTGAAGATGGCGATCTTCCAGTTAAAATGGACATTTTTGCTCGGGACTATTTTCTGTAGTTTCAGGAAGATATGGATCATTTCTATTGAAATAGATTATATTTATAGCTTAATTTTGTCTTCTCTTTTTTTTAAGTTGAAGATGGTAACCTCCCGGTTCCAACGGATAGTTTTACAGATTTTTCTGAGATCGATTGTATTTTTACATTTTCTATAGGAAATAGATCTTTTATTAAATGATATGATTTCTATAGCCAAATTTTGTCTTCTCTTATTTTTCAGTTGAAAGTGGCGATCGCTCGGTACCAACAGACATTTATGCGGATTTTTCTGAGCTCGGGCCTATTTCTACATTTTCTGGAAGATATGTATCTTTTATTAAATGATATGATTTTTGGCTTAATTTTGTCTACTTTTATTTTTCAGTTGAATATAGTGATCTTTCGGTTCCAACAAACATATTTGCGGATTTTTCTGAGTTGTGGCTATTTTCTATATTTTCTAGAAGATCTAGATTTTCTTATTAAATGATATGATGTTTATAGCCTAATTTTGTCTTCTCTTATTTTTTAGTTGAAGATGGCGATCTCCCGGTACCAATAGACATTTTTGCAAATTTTTCTGAGCTCGGACCTACTACTAAATTTTCTGGAAGATATGTATCTTTTTATTAAATGATATGATTTTTTTTGGCTTAAATTTGTCTAGTCTTATCTTTCATTTGAATATGGCGATTTTTTTGGTTCCAACGGACATTTTTTGCGGATTTTTCATAGTTTCAGGCTATTTTCTACATTTTCTAGAAAATTTGGATCTTTTTATTAAATGATAAGATTTTTCTAGCCTAATTTTGGCTTCTATATTTTTCACTTGATGATGGCAGTCTACCAGTTCCAACAGACATTTTCACGGATTTTTCTGACCTCGAGACTATTTTCTGTATTTTCTGTAAGATATCGATCGTGTTATTAAAAGATAAGATTTTTTGGCCTAATTTTGTCTTCTCTTATTTTTTTTTGTTGATGATGAAGATCTCCTGATTCCAAAGGATATTTTTGCGCATTTTTCTGCGCTCTGGGCAATTTTCTATATTATCTGTAAGATATCGATCGTCTTATTATGTGATACATTTTTAGCCTAATTTTGTCTTCTCTTTTTTCGTTACATTTGACAATCTTCCGGTTCCGACAGATATTTTTTGCGGATTGTTCTGAGCTTCGGGATATTTTCTACATTCTATGGAAAATAAGAATCTTTATATTAAATGATATGATTTTTATTGCCAAATTTTTCTTCACTTATTTTTTAGTTGAACTTAGTGAACTCCCGGTTCCAATGGACATTTTTGCGGATTTTCGGAGCTCAGTGCTATTTTCTTTATCTTTTGGAAAATATGAATCATTTTAATAAATGATATGATTTCTGTAGCTTAAGTTTGTCTTCTATTATTTTTAAGAGAAGATGGCGATCTCCCGGTTCCAAAGGACATTTTTGCAGAATTTTCTGAGCTCCGGGCTATTTTCTACATTTTATGGAAGATTTGAATCTTTTTATTAAATGATATGATTTTTATAATCTAAGTTTTTCTTCTCTTATTTTCCAGTTGAAGTTGGCGATCTCCCGGTTCCAATAGAAATTTTTACGGATATTTTTGAGCTCCGGGCTTATTTCCACATTTTCTGGAAGATATGGAATGTTTTATTAAATGATATCAGAGAGGACAAAATAAGGCCAAAATGTCCCTTGGAACCTGAAAATCGTAATCTTCAAATGAAATATAAGATAGGACAAAATTTGGAACCGAAAAATCATCATCTTCATCTATAAAAATGTCCATTTTAACCGGGATATCGCCATCTCCGACTGAAAAGATTTTTATATATCATTTTCTGAGCTTGGTGCTATTTTCCAAATTTTATGAAAGATACGGATCTTTTTATTTATTGATATGATTTTTCTAGCCTAAATTTGTCTTATCTTATTTTCCAGTTGAAGATGTCGATCTTTTTATTAAATGATATGGTATTTTGGCCTAATTTTGATATGATTTCTCTTTTTTGTGGATTTTTCTAACCTCAGGGCTATTTTCTGTATCTTCTCGATCGTTTTATTAAATGATATGATTATTTGGCCTATTTTGTTTTCTTTTATTTTTTTCGTTGATGATTGGGATCTCCTGGTTCCAACGGATATTTCTACAGATTGTTTTAAGCTCTGGGCTATTTTTTGTATTATCTGCAAGATATCGACCGTTTTATTAAATGATATGATTTTTTGGCCTAATTTTGTATTCTCTTTTTTCGTTAAATTTGGCGATCTCCCGGTTCTGACGGAAATTTTTGCGAATTTTTCTTAGCTCGTATCTATTTCCTTCTTTTTCTGCCAAATTTGAATCTCTTCATTAAATGATATTATTTTTGGCAAATTTTGTATTCTTTTTTAGTTGAAGATGGCGATCTCCCGATTTCCAACGGACATTTTTGCACATTTTTTTGAGTTTGGTATTATTTTCAACATTTGCTGGAAGATAGTTTGGTATTATTTTCAACATTTGCTGGAAGATAAGGATCTACATATTACATGATATGATTTTTATGGCATAATTTTGTCTTCTCTAATTTTTCAGTTGAAGATGACGATCTCCCGGTTACAACGGAAATTTTTCTGATTTTTTGGAGCTCGGTGCTATTTTCTACATTTTCTGAAAGAAATGAAACTTTTTATTAAATGATATAATTTTTCGGCCTAATTTTGTCTTCTCCTCTTTTTCAGTTGAAGATGGCGATCGACCGGTTCCAATGGACTTTTTTGCAGACTTTTCTGAGCTCGTGGCTATTTTCTATATTTTCTGTAAGTTATGTATCTTTATATTAAAGGATATGATTTTATACCATACTTATTTCTTCTCATATTTTTCGTTGAATATGGCGATCCCCCGGTTCCAACGGACATTTTTGTGGACTTTTCAGATCTCAGGTCCTTTTTCTACATTTTCATGAAGATATGGACCTTTTTATTAAATGATTTGATTTTTTGGCGTAATTTTGTCCTCTCTTATTTTTCAGTTGAAGATGGTGATCTCCCAGTTCCAACGGACTTTTTAGCGGACTTTTCTAAACTTGCGGCTATTTTCTAAATTTTTTTAAGATATGATTTTTAATAAATGATAAGATTGTTTGGCCCAAATTACTCTTCTCTTAATTTTCAGTTGAATATGGCGATCTCCCGGTTCCAACTACATTTTTGTAGACTTTTCTAAGCTGCGGTCTACTGTCTACATTTTCTGAAAGATATGAATCTTTTTATTAAATGATATGATTTTATGCCTAATTTTATCTTCTCTTATTTTTAAGTTGAAGATAACAATCTCCTTGGTACCAATGAACATTTTTACTGATTTTTCTAAGCGCGGGGCTATTTTCTAAATTTTATTGAAGATATGCTTATTTTTATTAAATGAAATGATTTTTTTGGTACATCGGAAAGTAACAACACTGGGAATCGAACCCAGTTCCTTCCCCTTCTGTAGCTGCTCCTAGTTCCTACAGTGTCTCCATTATTGAATAAAGGGAGGGCTGATGCTCTTTATGTACTTTGAGCATGAGGTTCCACCATTATCATGTCCATTGTGTCTATCATCTGATGTATGTTCTGGAAGTTGGGAATCTGTCCTATAATCCAGAAAGAAGATGTAACTTATAATACAGTATGGGAGGGGGTGATACCACTCGGCCACTGGCCATTGTTAATGATATGATTTTTATAATATATGTTTGTCTTCTCTTATTTTTTTACGTTGAAGATAGCGATCTCCCGGTTCCAACGGACATTTTTGTGGAGTTTTCTGAGCTCGGAATTATTTCTACATTTTCTGGAAGATATGTATCGTTTTATTAAATGATTTGATTTTGGCCTAATTTTTATTCTCTTTTTTCTAGTTGAAAATGGTGATCCCCCGGTTCCAACTGATATTTTTGTGGATTTTTCTTAGCTCGGGGTTATTTTCTACATTTTCTGGAAGATATGGATCTTCATATTAAGTGATATTATTTTATGACCTAATTTTGTCTTCCCCTATATTAAATGATATGAGTTTTATAACCAAATTTTGTTTTCTCTTATTTTCCAGTTGAAGATGACGATCTTTTGGTTCCAAAGGACATTTTTGCGGATATTTTTGAGCTCGGTGCTATTTTATGTATTTTATGGATGATATTGATCGTATGATATGATTTTTTGGCCTAATTTTGTCTTCGCTTATTTTTTTCGTTGAAGATGTCGATCTACCGGTTCCAACAGATATTTTTTGCGGATTTTTTGAGCTCTGTGATATTTTCTACATTTGTTGTAAGATATGAACTTTTTTGTTAAATGATATGATTTTATAGCCTAATTTTTTCATCACATATTTTTTAAGTTGAAGAAGATGATCTCCTGTTCTAAAGGACATTTTTTGCGAATTTTCCTGATCTCATGGCTATTTTCAATATTTTCTGAAAGATATGAATCTCTTTAATATGATTTTTTGGCCTAATTTTTTCTTCTCTTCTTTTTCAGTTGAAGATGACGATCTCCTGTTACAAATGACTTTTTTGCGGATTTTTCCGGTCTCAGCGCTATTTTCTATTTTTTCTGGAATATATGGAACTATTAATTAAATGATAGAATTTTTTGCCTAATTTTGTCTTCTCTTATTTTTCAGGTTAAGATCGTGATCTCCCTGTTCCAACGGACATTTTTCGGATTTTACTGAGCTACATGCTATTTTCTACATTTTCATTAAGATTTGGATCTTTGTATTAAATAATATGATTTTTATAACTACTTTTTCTTGTCTTATTTTTTAGCTGAAGATTGTGATATCCCGATTCCAACGGACATTTTTATGGATTTTATGAGCTTGATCCTATTTTCTACCTTTTCTGGAAGTTTTGGATCTATATATTAAATGATATGATTCTTAGGGCTTAATTTTGTCTTCTTTTATTTTTCAGTTGAAGATAAGGATCTCCCGGTTCCTGTGGAAATTTTTTCGGATTTTTCTGAACTCGGTGCTATTTTCTACATTTTATGGAAGATATGTTTCTTTTTATTAAATGATATAATTTTATGTCCTAAATTTATCTATTGTTATTTTTTTAGTTGACGATGTCGATCTTCCGTTTCAAACGGACATTTTTTGCGGATTTTACCGAGTTCTTAGCTATTTTTTGTATTTTCTGGAAGAAATGGATCTTTTATTAAATGATATTATCTTTGGCCTAAATTTTGTCTTCTCTTATTTTTCATTTGAAGATTGCGATCTCTCTGTTCCATCGGACATTTTTGCGGATTTTTTTGAGCTCGGGTCTATTTTCTGCCTTTTTAGGAAGATATCGATCGTTCTATTAAATGATACGATTTTTGGCCTAATTTTGTATTCTCTTATTTTTTTTTTCGTTTAAGAAGGCGATCTCCCGGTTTCAACGGACATTTTTACGGACTTTTCTGAGCTCCAGACTATTTTCTATATTTTCTGGTAGGTAAGGTTCTTTGTATTAAATGATATGATTTTGGCCCAATTTTGTGCTATCTTATTTTTCCCTTGTAGATGGTGATCTCTCTCTCTCTCTCTCTCTCTCTCTCTCTCTCTCTCTCTCTAACTGGATATTTTTCGGATATTTATAAGCTCAAGTCTATTTTCTGCATTGCTGGAAGAGCTCCAGGTTTTTTCTTCTTTTTCTGATAGATATGGATCTTGTCGTAGAATGAAATGATTTTTTGCCTAATTTTGTCATCTCTTATTTTTCTATTGAAGATATCGATCTCCTGGTTCTAACCTACATTTTTGTGAAATTTTCTAAGCTTGGGGCTATTTTCGACATTTTCTGAAAGATATGTATCTTTTATTAAATGGTATGATTTTTAGCCTAATTTTGCTTTCTCTTATTTTTTCTGTTGAAGATGGCGATCTACGGGTTCTAACTGACTTTTTTGCGAACTTTTATGAGCTTGACGCTATTTTCTATATTTTCTGTAAGATGTGTATATTTAGATTACATAATATGATTTTACACCCAAATTTTTTCTTCTCTTATTTTTCAGTTGAAGATGGCAATCTCCTGGTTCTAACGAACATTTTCGCGGACTTTTCAGAGCTCGGGGTCATTTTATACATTTTCTTGAAGATATGATATTTTTATTAAATGGTATGATTTTTTGACTTAATTTTGTCTTCTCTTAATTTTCAGTTCAAGATGGCGATCTCCTGATTCCAACGAACATTTTTGCGTATTTTCTGAGCTCGAGGCTTTTTTCTACATTTTCTGGAAGATATGGATATTTTAATAAATGATATTAGTTTTGGCCCAATTTAGTGTTCTTTTATTTTTCAGTTGAAGATGGCGATCTCCCAGTTCCAACGGACATTTTTGCTGATTTTTTGAGCGAGTGGTTAGTTTCTAATTTTTATAGTAGATGTGGATCATTTAATTAAATGATATGATTTTTATAGCAATATTTTGTCTTCTCTTATTTTTAGGTTGAAGATAGCGATCTCCCGGTTCCAACGGACATTTTTGCGCACTTTTTTGAGTTCGGGCTATTTTTTACATTTTCTTCACGTAGAATTTTCTGAGCTCGGTACTATTTTTATATTTCTGAAAGATATGTACCTTTTTATTAAATGATATGATTTTATAGCCTAATTTTGTCTTCTCTTTTTTTAAGTTGAGGATGGCGATCTCCCTGTTCCAACTGACAGATGATTTTTCAGAGCTCGGGGCATTTTTCTACATTTTTTGGAAAATATCGATCTTTATATTAAATGATATAATTTTATGGCCTAATTTTTTCTTCTCTTATTTTTAGTTGAAGAGGGCGACTGCCCGGTTCCAATGGATATTTTTGCAGATTTTTCAGATCTCGGGTCTGTTTTCTACATTTTCTAGAAGATATCGATCTTTATATCAAAAGATTTGATTTTATGGCCTAATTTTGTCTTCTTTTATTTTTCAGTTGAAGATAGCGATCTCCCTATTCCAACGGACATTTGTGGGGATTTTTTTGAGCTCCGGTCTATTTTCTACATTTTCTGTATGATGTGAATGTTTTTATTAAATGATATGATTTTTATAACCTAATTTTGTCATCTCTTATTTTTAAGTTGAAAATGGCGATCTCCCTGTTCCAATTGACATTTTTGCGGATTTTTGTGAGCTCGGAGCAATTTTTCTAAATTTTCCAAAAGTTGTGGATTTTTTTATCAAATGATATAAATTTTGGCCTAATTTTGTCTTCTCTTATATTTCAGTTGAAGGTGGCGTTCTCCTGGTTCCAACGGACATTTTTGCGGATTTTTATTAGCTCATAGCTATTTTCTGTATTTTCTTGAAAATATTAAGGATATGATTTTTATGGCCTAATTTTTATCTTCTCTTATTTTCCGTTGAAGATGGTGATCTTCCGGTTCTAACGGACAATTTTTTTGATTTTTCGGAGCTCAGGCCTATTTTCGACATTTTGTGGAAGATATGGATCTTTTTATTAAATGAGATGGTTTTTATTGCCTAAGTTTGTCTTCTCTTATTTTTCAGTTGTGGTGATCTTCTGGTTCCAACATACATTCTTGCGGATTTTCTGAGTTAGGGGCTTTTTTCTGTATTTTCTGGAAGAGAAGGATCTTTTTATTAAATGATATGATATTTGGCCTAATTTTGTCCTTTAATTTTTCAGTTGAAGATGGCGATCTATCACTTCAACCGGATATTTTTCGGATTTTTCTGAGTACGGGGCTATTTTCTGCATTTTCTGGAAGATATGAATCGTTTTATTAGATTATATGATTTTTGGCTTAATTTTGTCTTCTCTTAATTTTTTTGTTGAAGATGCTGATCTCCTAGTTCCAAGGACTTTTTACGGATTTTTTGAGCTCCGAGCTATTTTCTTCATTTTCTCTAAGATGTGGATATTTATATTAAATGTTGTGAACTTTTTAGCATAATTTTATCATTTCTTATTTTTAGTTGAAGATGGCGATCTCCCGGTTCCAACGGACATTTTTGAAAAAAATTCTGAGCTCGAAAATATTTTCTCCATTTTCTAAAAGTTATGGATTGTTGGATGATAATGAACTCAAGAGAGAAAGAGACAAGATTTCTTAGCAAAAGAATAAGTCACCTTAGCTAAGAGCCATGGTGCTCTATTTATATATCTCATTGTGGGGAGGCCAAAAGCCTCTAGGAGACCAAGGGTCCCCATTACTCTAAGTAATGGGGGCCTAATGAATGGGTAATGAAGGAGGGGAGGCCAAAGGCCTCCCTCATTCATAACACTCCCCCTTACACATTCATCACTTCGGTCTCAGCTACTGAGGCAAGGGGTGGATACTTTGGATCCAGAGTAAGTGTGTTTGCCTCGTTAAAACCTTAGCTGTGGAAAACCCAGTGGGAAAACCCAATAGCTTAAGGAAAAAGAGTGCAACCCACAGGTTACTCCCCCTGATCCGTACAAGCTTCAGGCTTGCAGGTCTTTCAACTGTCGCATACCAATGTTCTTTACAAGCTTTACAAAAGTACATTTAGGCAATGCCTTAGTAAAAAGATCAGCTAAGTTGTTGCATGACTGGATCTGTCGAACTTCAATCTGCTTGTTGTTCTTCTGCTCGTGCGTCCAGAAAAACTTGGGAGAAATGTGCTTTGTCCTGTCGCCTTTGATGTAGCCCTTCTGAAGCTGAGCAATGCACGCGGCGTTGTCTTCGAATAGGGCAGTAGGCTCCAGATCACCGGTCTTCAGGCCAGTGGATTGGAGAATGTGTTGGACGACGGAGCGTAGCCAAAAACATTCTCTGCTCGCTTCATGGATCGCGATGAGCTCTGCATGGTTAGAAGATGTAGCAGTAGTGGTTTGTTTTACCGATCTCCAGGAGATAGCAGTACCTCCGTAGGTAAAGACAAAACCAGTCTGTGATTTTGCCGTATGCGGATCTGAAAGATAGCCTGCATCGGCATAACCAAGTAACTGGGAGGAGGCACCTCTCTGGTAGTAAAGTCCAAGGTCTACGGAACCCTGGAGGTATCGCAGAAGATGCTTTACTCCATTCAAGTGGCGCTTTGTAGGCGCTGCACTGTGTCTGGCTAGGAGATTGACTGCAAACGCTATATCGGGACGCGTGCAGTTAGCCAGATAGAGAAGTGCACCAATGGCACTTAGGTAGGGTACTTCTGGAACCAGTATCTCCTCCCCCTCTTCCAGAGGCCGGAAGGGGTCCTTTTGTACGTCTAATGATCTCACGACCATAGGGGTACATAAAGGATGACAGTTATCCATTTGGAACTTATTTAAAAGCTTCCTGGTATAATTGGATTGATGTAGGAGGATTCCACCTCGTAGGTGTTCAATCTGTAAGCTAAGGCAATACTTCGTTCTGCCTAGGTCTTTCATTTCAAAAGTGTGCTTTAGCCTTGCAGATATCACATTAATCTCTGCTGTAGAGCCTATGAGATTTAAGTCATCAACGTAAACTGCTATGATGACGAATCCTTTTCCCGTTCTTTTGATAAAGATGCACGGGCAGACTTCGTTATTAGTGAATCCTTGCTGTGCAAGGAAATCACTTAGTCTGTTATACCACATTTTGCCTGACTGTTTTAGTCCATACAAGGATCTATGTAGTCTAACAGAGAATACCTCCCGAGGTATCTCTTTCATCTCTGTGGGTAAGTTAAACCCATCTGGTAGTTTCATATAGATCTTTTTATCTAAATCGCCATAAAGATATGCAGTCACAACGTCCATGAGCTGCATTTCTAGGCTTGCCAGAGATGATAGGCTTATTAAGAATCTGAATGTAATAGCGTCCATTACTGGGGAGTATGTATCTTCATAATCGATACCCGGTCTTTGGGAAAAACCCTTTGCTACAAGACGCGCCTTGTAGCGGACGATCAGATTTTGTTCATTTCTTTTTCTAATGAAAACCCACTTATATCCCACAGGTCTAACACCTACTGGTGTTTGGACTACAGGTCCAAAGACTTTGCGTTTCGAGAGTGAGTCCAGCTCTACTCTTATCGCCTCGTCCCACTTTGGCCAATCATCTCTACGTTTACAATCCGCTAGAGAAAGTGGTTCGACGTCATCGTCGTATTCAGCGACGTGAACGGCAATAGTGAACGCAAAATCGTCGACGACGACTGTGCTATGTCGGTCCAGTACCTCCCCAGTACGTACAAAGTTTAATGATGTTTCTCCTAATGTTTCCTCTGCTGGGGAAATTAGGAGGGGAGAGGTAGCTGTCCTGAGCTCAGTATCCTGTGGAGGGATAATCTTATTTTCACCAGGAATCTTCCTCTTTCGAGGAACTTTATCTTTTGAACCTGGTGGCCGTCCTCTTTTCAATTGAGGTACAGCCATTTCTGCTGCGGGTGGATTGCATCCATTTATAGGGATGTCAATCCTAGCTGGAGTGTTAGCAGCAGGGACGTGTGAACGGACGATCTTCTGGCTGTCCGTGAATTTATCCGGCAATTGGTGTAATGTATTCTGGATGTGAAGGATCTTCAGGATCTCATCTTCACACAGATTTGTACGCGGATCATAAAAGGACAAAGACTTATTTTCCCAATTAATGGTCTCCGAAGCTTCAGGCTTCTTGGAATGTTTGCCCAACTTTGGAAAAGTTTTCTCATCGAATTCACAATCAGCAAGACGTGCCTTAAATGCGTCCCCCGTTAGGGGTTCTAGGTATCTAATGATCGAGGGTGAATCAAATCCAATATAGATTCCTTAAACGACGTTGAGGACCCATTTTGGTCCTCTGAGGTGGTGCTATTGGAACATAGACCGCACAACCAAATATTCTCAAATGAGATATATCTGGAGTTGAGCCGTATGCTAGTTGCATCGGAGATAATGTATTGCCTCCAGAGGGGCGTATCCTGATAAGAGATGCGGCATGCAGAATAGCATGCCCCCAAGCATCCACCGGCAATTGGGATTGCATAAGCAATGGACGTGCAATCCATTGGAGTCTCTTTATAAGGGACTCTGCTAATCCATTCTGGGTGTGAACATGAGCTGCTGGATGTTCAACTTCTATACCCGTTGCCTGGCAATAGTCTTCGAAGACTTGAGATGTGAATTCGCCCGCATTATCAAGACGTAGTTTCTTGATATGGTTATCGGGGAAATGAGCACGTAACCTAATTATCTGTGCCAACAGCTTTGGAAAAGCTAGGTTACGGGTGGACAAGAGGCACACATAAGACCATTTTGTGGATGCATCTATTAGTACCATGAAGTACCGAAATGGGCCACTTGCGGGGTGAATAGGCCCGCAAATGTCACCATGTATCCTCTCAAGGAAGCCAGGAGACTCTAAACCCACTTTTAGGGGCGATGGTCTCGTTATTAGTTTCCCCTTGAAACAAGGGGGACAAGAAAATTCACCTTTCTGAAGAATCTTCTGGTTCTTCAAATCATGTCCGTGGGATTCAGATAAGATGCGTCGCATCAGAATGGATCCAGGGTGACCAAGTCTGTTATGCCATAGTTGAAATGGTGGCATTGGCTGGCACGCTGGTGCTCAGTCATATTGGCTTCAACTGGTTGAATGTATGTTTGGTAGAGACCCGACGGGAGTCCCTTAAATATTTCGCAGATGGTCTTCTGGCCATCTTTACGAAGAGTGACATACAGGTATTCAACCTTATTTTCATCTCTAGTTTCTAAGTGATATCCGTTTAAACGGATGTCCTTGAAACTTATGAGATTTCTATTTGATCTTGGAGAAAATAGTGCATTATTGATTTTTAGTCTTGTGTTATTTGGGAGCAATAATATTGCATCACCAGATCCTTCTATTATTTTAGACAGTCCTGAAATTGTAATGACAGGACCGTCATATTTACTTATGCTATTGAAATAGCATTCATCGCGAAGGATAGTGTGCGTCGAGGCACTGTCCACTAGGCACTCATACATCATCTATATAAGCCAAAAACGAAAATTTATTGATGGAAATGTAAAATGCATACATTCATAATAAAAGATCGTCTTTATTAAGCATACTAGAGATGAAGCTACAATTTATTCTTTGAAAAGCATAGATAAAGATGAGGCTCAATCGAGCAGGTCGTCATTTTCGAAATCCTTGGAAGTGAACTTCGTCGGATTTTCCACATTTGCCATGTTTGTTTCAGGCGGAGGCTTCTGGCTCGCCTGATACAGTTCCTGGAAGTGGCGAGGTGTGCGACAGTTTCTGGACCAATGTCCATTCATGCCACAACGATGACATTTGTCCTCCCATGTCTTCTTTGGATTTGACACTGTATCAGTGTTCTTACGTTTCCAAGTGAAGTTTTTCTTCCCTTTGTTATTCTTGCTTTGGGGAGGAGCAATGGCTGGTTTCATAGGGGCATTTCCTTTGTTCTTTCTGCCCCTCTTCTTGTTCTTCCACTTCGGGGGGTGAACACTGTGGGCTTCGGGAATAGGAGCTGAGCCTGCCAGGCGCTGGTTATGAGTGGCCAGTAAAAGGTCTCTATTCTGCTCTGCCCTAAGGAGGCAAGAGAGCAGTTCAGAGAACTTCGTGAAATTGCGTTCACGATACTGCTGCATGAGGATAGCATCTTTCTCGTGAAACGAGGTAAATGTCTTTTCCAACATGCGGTGCTCCGAGACTTCTTCACCACACAACTTCAGGCGTGAGGTGATGTTGTGAAGTGCTGAGTTGTACTCAGCAACGGACTTGTAGTCCTAAAGTCGGAGGTTCTCCCACTCATAGCTGGCACGCGGGAGTATGACATCAATTTGATGTCTGTAGCGTGCCTCTAACGCTGTCCATAACTCCAGAGGGTCCTCTACCGTCAAGTATTCGGCCTTCAGGGTCCGATCTATGTGTCGTCTGATATAGATAATGGCTTTCGCCTTATCCATGTCAGAGACAGTGGTAGAGGTACTGCCAGCTGAAAGGGCCGCTTCTGGGGCTTTGCTAGCAGATGCATCGGATGCTGCGGGAGCCGATGATTGGGCCACTGCGGGGGCCAGAATGGAGTGCAGGAGCGCCATGGAGCGCAAGTGGAACTTCAGGTCCACTCGCCAGCTCAAGTAATTCTTGCCAGCTGCATCGAGCACCTCGAAATCGACGCTTGCCAATTTAGCCATTTTAGCTATGCAATTTAAAGATAATCATGAATTAAAATAAATTCAACAAACCATGCATAAATTAATAAGTAAAAATGCGGGGATCGGCCAGATACCCAAAATAATAAACAGTCCAAAGTTCGATTACAGTCCAAAGAAAAGAGATTGAAAAATACAACTTTGGAAACCCCGGGTGGGTCCATATTTCTGCATCCGTCTTCTTATGCTGTTGCATCGAGCTTTGGCTTACACAGTCATGAATCGACTCCTTGCGGTCCAGCAGACGCGGCCAGGGAATTGACTAAGCCAGGACCACTTGTTACCCAGTCAAGCTAGGTTGGTCCAGCAAACTTAGCCAAGCACATTGACCGACATCATGATCCATTGAAGGAGTTTTCATCAATTCTATGTGCTGTTGCATCTAGCTTGGGCTTTTAAATACAAATTTCCTCACTTACAAATTCTCTCAAAAGATAATAAAAGTGCAAGGAAAGTAAATAGGTATACAATGGCAGATCCCGAAAAACACATTTTTACTTATTTTAAACATCCACGCAGTTTATATGCTACAGGCATAAATTACACAACCACGCATATATCTCAAGCATAAAAAAATATGGAAAACGTAAACTAGAAGATATAACTATCTCGTAGACCACGTGGAAACGTCATACACCGTTAGGTTAGTTACCTAACGGCAGAGCGGTCTCAGGATCTTTGAGATGATTATATTTTTTTTAAAAAAAATTCTAGTAAACCATACATAATAATTTGCAAGAGAGATGTTTAAATAAATAGAGGAACATATAAATGTAATTATTGATTTTACAAAGTTTTTCTCATAAATTTCAATTTGCAAATTTAATTCTTCTTTAAAATTATGAAGAAGCCGAATTTCTGTAGAATTTTGTGGCTTCGGGCCAAAAATTATTTTTAGTATAAGCGCTTGTGGCCCGTTCCGCAGTTCTGCAAAGTTGTTTGTCGCAATTATTATGGCTTCGAGCCAAAAATAAACAATTAGCCTCGGCTTCAGGCCTCGGCCTCGGCCTCAGGGCTCGGCCTCGGCCTCAGGGCTCTGCCTCGGGCTCGGGCTCGGCTTCGGCCTAGGCCTCAGGGCTCGGCCTCGGCCTCAGGGCTCAGCCTGCCATCGGCCTCGGCCTCAGGGCTCGGCCTCGGCCTCAGGGCTCTGCCTCGGCCTCAGGGCTCTGCCTGCCATCGGCCTCGGCCTCAGGGCTCGGCCTCGGCCTCAGGGCTCTGCCCCCTTTCAGCGGGAGGGGCGGCGGCGCGGAAGGCCCCCCTCTCCACTGCAGGGGGGGCATGGTCGGCATTGTGGGAAGGCCCCCTCCTCCATCAGGGGGGAGGGGAGGATTTCATTCCGGTTCTTCTTCCCACCGAAGAATTTTAATGGCAAAAGGAAAAATTTTTCATAGAAAAAAAACTTTGTAATAGGGATAAAATTTTTTTTTCTTTTATTAGACTAAATTTTTTTTTCTTTACTTGTATATTAAAACAATGTAAAAATTATTTAGTCTAATTTTATCTACAGGATTATAGGGTTTTACCTCTAGATCAATGATCTAGGGAAGAACACGACGATGATCCGTAGAAATAATAATCCAAGCTCCCGAACGCTTTTAGGATGCCGCAACGCTCCAACGAACCGCCGCAGCAACGTTAGATTCCTTGCGCGTAGGGATGAATGTAGATGAAGATTTTTGCTCAAGAATGGAGAACACGTGCTGATAACGTGTTGGATGATAATGAACTCAAGAGAGAAAGAGACAAGATTTCTTAGCAAAAGAATAAGTCACCTTAGCTAAGAGCCAAGGTGCTCTATTTATATATCTCATTGTGGGGAGGCCAAAAGCCTCTAGGAGACCAAGGGTCCCCATTACTCTAAGTAATGGGGGCCTAATGAATGGGTAATGAAGGAGGGGAGGCCAAAGGCCTCCCTCATTCATAACATGGATCTTTTTATTCAATGATATTATTTTTTGGTTTAATTTTGTCTTCTCTTCTTTTTCACTCAAAGATGGAGACCTTCCTGTTCTAACGGAATTTTTTGCGGACTTTTCTGATCTCAAAGCTATTTTCTATATTTTTGTAAGACATGTATCTTTATATTAAATGATATGAGTTTTATTGTCTGATTTTGGCTTCTATTCTTTTTCAGCTGAAAATGACGATCTCCCGGTTCCAACGAATTTTTTTGCAGGTTTTTCTCAGGTCGGGGCTATTTTCTATATTTTCTGGAGGATATGTATATTTTTATTAAATGATAGGATTTTTGATCTAATTTTGTCTTCTCTTATTTTTTAGTTGAAGATGGCGATTTCCCGGTTCCAAAGGACATTTTTGCAAATTTTTCTGAGCTCAGTATTATTTTCAATATTTACCTAAAGATATGAATCTCTTTATTAAATGATATGATTTTTTGGCCTAATTTTGTCTTTTCTTATTTTTCAGTTAAAGATTTCGATCTCCCGGAACCAACAAATAATTTTTGCGGATTTTTCTGAGCTCGGGAATATTTTCTGCATTTTCAGTAATATATGAATCTTTTTATAAATTATATGATTTTGGACTAATTTTTCCTTTTCTTATTTTTAAGTTGAAGGTGGCGATCTCCCGGTTCCTACCGAAATTTTTTCAGAATTTTTTCAGATTGGTGTTATTTTTCACATTGTCTGGTAGATATGGATCTTTATATTAAATGATATGTTTTATGGCCTAATTTTGTCCTATCTTATTTTTTGCAGATATTTTTGAGCTTCGGGCTATTTTCCACATTTTCTAGAAGATATGGAATGTTTTATTAAATGATACGTTTTTGAGCTTGGTGTTATTTTTAACATTTTGCAATTTTTTTCATTGATTATGGCGATCTCCTGGTTCCAACGGATATTTTTGCATATTTTTCTGAGCTCTGGGCAATTTTCTGTATTATCTATAAGATATTGATCATCTTATTAAGTAATATGCTTTTTTGGCTTAATTCTTTTCTTCTCTTTTTTCGTTAAATTTAGCGATCTCCCGATTCTGTCGAATATTTTTTTGTATATTTCTACAGAGTTTTCTGAGCTCTGGGCTATTTTCTGTGTTATCTGCAAGATATCGACCATTTTATTAAATGATATGATTTTTTGGCCTAATTTTGTCTTCTCTTTTTTTGTTAAATTTGGCGATCTCCTAGTTCCGAGGGAAGTTTTTGCGGATTTTTCTTAGCTCGAAGCTATTTTCTTCATTTTTTGCAAACTTTGAATCTCTTTATTAAATGATATTCCTTTTTGGCAAATTTTGTCTTCTCTTTTTTCAGTTAAAGATGGAAAGATGAAGATCTCCCGATTACAACGGACATTTTTGCTGATTTTTTGAGCTTGGTTTTATTTTTAACATTTTCTGGAAGATATGGATCTACATATTAAATGATATGATTTTATGGCCGAATTTTGTCGTCTCTTATTTTTTAGTTGAAGATGGCGATCTCCCGAATACAACAGACATTTTTTCTGATTTTTCGAAGCTCAGTGCTATTTTCTACATTTTCTAAAAGATAGAATCTTTTTATTAAATGATATAATTTTTTGGCTTAATTTTGCCTTCTCTTCTTTTTCAGTTGAAGATGGTGATCTGCCGGTTCCAACAGACTTTTTTGTAAGTTTTGTATCTTTTATATTAAATGATATGATTTTATACCCTAATTATTTCTTCTCATATTTTTCAAGTTGAATATGGCGATCCCCCAATTCCAACAGAAATTTTTGTGGGCTTTTCAGATCTCCGGTCCATTTTCTAGATTTTCTGAAAGATATGGATCTTTTTATTAAATGATTAGATTTTTGGCTTAATTTTGTATTCTCATATTTTTCAGTTGAAGATGCTGATCTCCCAGTTCCAACGGACTTTTTAGCGGACATTTCTAAGCTCGAGGCTATTTTCTAAATTTTCTATAAGATATGAATTTTTTTAAATAAATGATAAGATTTTTTGGCCCAATTTTCTCTTCTCTTATATTTCAGTTGAATATGGCAATCTCCCGATTCCAACTAACATTTTTGCAGATTTTTCTAAGCTCTGGGCTATTGTCTACATTTTCTGAAAGATATGAATCTTTTTATTAAATGATATGATTTTTCGCCTAATTTTATCTTCTCTTATTTTTAAGTTGAAGATAACGATCTCCCGATACAAATGAACATTTTTGAAGATTTTTCTAAGCATTGTCTAAATTTTATTGAAGATATGAACCTTTTTATTAAATGATATGATTTTTTGGTACATTGGAAAGTAACAACACCGGGAATCGAACCCAGTCCTTCATCTTCTGTAGCTGTTCCCAATTCCTACAGTGTCTCCATTATTGAACAAAGGAAGGGTTGATGCTCTTTATGTACTTTCAGTATAAGGTTCCATCGATATCATATCCATTGTGTATATCATCTGATGTATTGTTCTGAAAGTTGGGAGTCCATCCCAAAATCCTGAAAGGAGATGGAACTTATGATACGGTAGGGGACATGGTGATACCACTCGACCACTGGCCGGTGGTAATGATATGATTTTATAGTCTACTTTTGTCTTCTTTTATTTTTTTTACGTTGCAGAAGCAATCTCCCGGTTCCAATAGACATTTTTGTAGAGTTTTCTGAGCTTGGAAATATTTCTACATTTTTGGAAGATATGTATCTTCTTAATAAATGATATGATTTTTGGCCTAAATTTTTCTTCTCTTTTTTAAGTTGAATATGGCGATCTCCTGGTTCTAACAGACATTTTTGCGGATTTTTCTAAGCTCGGGGCTATTTTCTACATTTTTTGGAAGATATGGATCTTCATATTAAATGATATTATTTTATGGCCTAATTTTGTCTTTCCCAAAATTAAATGATATGATTTTTATAACCAAATTTTGTTTTCTCTTATTTTCCAGTTGAAGATGGCGATCTTTCGGTTCGAAAGGACATTTTTGTGGATATATCTGAGCTTGGAGCTATTTTCTGTATTTTCTGAATGATATTGATTGTTTGATATTATTTTTTGGCCTAACTTTGTCTTCGCTTATTTTTTTCGTTGAAGATGCTGCTCTCCCGATTCAAACAGACATTTTTGTGGATTTTAGTGCTCTGTGCTATTTTCTACATTTTCTGTAAGATATGAACCTTTTTATTGAATGATATGATTTTTATAGCCTAATTTTGGCATCTCATATTTTTAAGTTGAAGAAGGCGATCTCCAATTTCCAAAGGATATTTTTGCGAATTTTTCGGAGCTCAAGGTTATTTTCAATATTTTCTAAAAGATACGAATCTCTTTACTAAATGATATGATTTTTGGCTTAATTTTGTCGTCTCTTCGTTTTCAGTTGAAGATGACGATCTTCTGTTCCAAAGGACTTTTTTGCAGATTTTTCTGGGCTCGAGGCTATTTGCTATATTTTCTGGAAGATATGGAACTATTTATTAAATGATAGAATTTTTGGCCTAATTTTGTCTTCTCTTATTTTTCAGGTTAAGATCGTGACTCTCGGTTCCAATTGATATGTTTGCGGTTTTTTCTGAGCTAGGGCTATTTTCAACATTTTCTTAAGGTTTGGATCTTTGTATTAATTAATATGATTTGTATAGCTACTTTTTTCTTCTCTTATTTTTTAAGCTGAAGATGGTGATATCTCGATTCCAACGGACATTTTTGCGGATTTTTATGATCTTAGCCCTATTTTCAACATTTTCTGGAAGATATGGACCTATATATTAAATGATATGATTCTTAGGGCATTCTTCACGTATTTTTTCGTTGAAGATGTTGATCGCACGATTCCAACAGACATTTTTTGTGGATTTTTTTGAGCTTTGACTATTTTCTACATTTTCTGTAAGATATGAACCTTTTACTAAATGATATAATTTTTATAGCCTAATTTTGTCATCTCATATTTTTTAAGTCGAAGAAGGCAATCTCCATGTTCCAAAGGATATTTTTGCGAATTTTCCAGAGCTCAGGGCTATTTTCAATATTTTCTGAAAGATATGAATCACTTTATTAAATGATATGATTTTTTGGCCTAATTTTGTCTTCTCTTCTTTTTTTAGCTGAATATGACGATCTCATGTTCCAAATGACTATTTTGCGGATTTTTCTGGGCCCGGGACTATTTTCTATATTTTCTGGAAGATATGGAACTATTTATTAAATGATAGAATTTTGGACTAAATTTGTCTTCTCTTATTTTTCGTGTTAAGATCGTGATCTCTCGATTCCAACGGACATTTTTACGGATTTTTCTGAGCTATGGGCTATTTTCTACATTTTCATTAAGATTTGGATCTTTATATTAAATAATATGTCTTGTATAGCTACTTTTTCTTCTCTTATTTTTTAGCTAAAGATGGTGATATCCCGATTTCAATGTACATTTTGCGGATTTTTATGAGCTTGGTCGTATTTTCTACATTTTCTGGAAGATATGGATATGTATATTTAATGATATGATTCTTAGGGCATAATTTGTCTTCTCTTATTTTTAAGTTGAAGATGGGGATCTCCCGGTTCTAACGGAAATTTTTTCGGTTTTTTCTGAGCTCGGTGCTATTTTCTACATTTTACGGAAGAAATATTTTTGTTTTTATTAAAAGATATCATTTTATGGCCTAAATTTATCTTTTCTTATTTTTTTTCAATTGAAAATGTCGATCTCCGGTTCAAACGGACATTTTTGCGGATTTTACCACGCTCGTAGCTATTTTCTATATTTTCTGGAAGAAATGGATCTTTTTATTAAATGATATGATATTTAGCATAATTTTGTCTTCTCTTATTTTTCAGTTGAAGATTGGGATCTCTCTGTTCCATCGGACTTATATGCGAATTTTTTCAAGCTCGGGCCTTTTTCTGCATTTTCAGGAAGATGTCGATCGTTCTATTAAATGATATGATTTTTTGGCCTAATTATATCTTCCATTATTGTTTTCATTGAAGATGGCAATCCCCCAGTTTCAACGGACATTTTTACGGACTTTTCTGAGCTCCAGGCTCTTTTCTACATTTTCTCGAATGTAAGAATCTTTTTATTAAATGATATGATATTTTGGCCTAATTTTGTGCTATCTTATTTTTCACTTGAAGATGGTGATCTCTCCCTCTTCAACTGGACATTTTTCGGATATTTCTTAGCTTGGGTTTTATTTTCTGCATTTCTGGAAGAGCTCCGGGTTATTTTCTTCTTTTTCTAAAAGATATGGATCTAGTCGTAGAATTATATGATTTTTTTGCCTAATTTTGTCATCTCTTATTTTTCTATTGAAGATAGCGATCACCCGGTTTCAACCTACATTTTTACGAAATTTTCTGAGCTCGGGGATATTTTCGACATTTTTTAAAAGATATGTATCTTTTATTAAATGATATGATTTTTTGGTTTAATTTTGTTTTTTCTAATTTTTCTGTTGATGGTGGCGATCTATTGGTTCTAATTGACATTTTTGCGAACTTTTATGAGCTTGGGGCTATTTTCTATATTTTTAGTAAGATATGGATATTTAGATTAAATGATATGATTTTTACACCCTAATTTTTTCTTCTCTTATTTTTCAGTTGAAGTTGGCGATCTACCGGTTCCAACAGAAATTTTCGCGGACTTTTCAGAGCTCGGGGTTATTTTCTACATTTTCTTGAAGATATGATATTTTTATTAAATGATATGATTCTTTGGGCTAATTTTGTCTTCTCTTATTTTTCAGTTGAAGATGGTGATTTCTGTTTCCAACGCACATTTTTGCGTATTTTTCTGAGCTCGTGCCTATTTCTCCATTTTCTGAAAGATACGCATCTTTTTATTAAATGATATGATTTTTTGGCTTAATTTTGTCTACTCTTATTTTTCAGTTGAATATGGCGATCTTTCAGTTTCAACGGACATTTTTGCAGATTTTTCTGAGTTTATGGCTATTTTCTACATTTTCTAGAAAATATGGATCTTTTTATTAATTGAAATGATTTTTCTAACCTAATTTTGGCTTCTCTTTTTTCACTTGAAGATGGCGATCTCCCAGTTCCAACAGACATTTTTATGGATTTTTCTGACCTCGAGGTTATTTTCTGTATTTTCTGAAAGATATCGATGATTTTATTAAATGATATGATTTTTGGGCCGAATTTTGTATTCTCTTATTTTTCGTTGATGATGGCAATCTACTGGTTCCAACTGATATTTTTGCGCATTTTTTGAGCTCTTGGCTATTTCTGTATTATCCGCAAGATATCGATCATCTTATTAAATGATATGATTTTTTGCCTAATTTTGTCGTTTCTTTTTTCCGTTAAATTTGGCGATCTCCTGGTTCCGACAGATATTTTTGCAGAATTTTTTGAGATCCGGGATATTTTCAACATTTTAGGGAAAATAAGAAAATTTTTATTAAATGATATGATTTATATTGCCAATTTTTTCTTCTCTTATTTTTCAATTGAACTTAGCGATCTCCCTATCCCAACTGACATTTTTGCAGATTGTCTGAGCTCGGTGCTATTTTCATTATTTTATGGAAAATATGAATCATTTTTATAAATGATATGAATTTTGTAGCTTTAGTTTGTCTTCTATTATTTTTAAGTTGAAGATGGCGATCTCCCAGTTCCACGGACATTTTTGCGGATTTTTCTGAGCTCCGGGCTATTTTCTACATTTTATGGAAGATATGGATCTTTTTATTAAATGATATGATTTTTATAACCTAAGTTTTTCTTCTCTTGTTTTCCAATTGAAGTTGGCGGTCTCCCGGTTCCAACCGAAATTTTTGCGGATATTTCTGAGCTCCGGGCTATGTGCCACATTTTCTGGATGATATTTTATGTTTTATTAAATGATATCAGAGAAGAAAAAATTAGGCCAAAAATGTCTGTAAGAACCAGGAAATCGCCATCTTCAACTGAAATATAAGAGAAGACAAAATTCAGATCCGGAAAATCATCCTCTTCATCTATGAAAAAGTCTGTTTGTAACCGAAATATAGTCATCTTCAACTTTAAAGATTTTTATATATCATTTTCTGAGCTTAGTGCTATTTTTCATATTTTATGAAAGATATGGATCTTTTTATTAATTGATATAATTTTTCAAGTCTAAATTTTTCTTCTCTTATTTTCTAATTGAAGTTGTCGATGTTTTTATTGAATGATATGATATTTTGGCCTAATTTTGTCTTCTCTTATATTACAGTTGATGATGGCAATCTCCCGGTTCCAACGGACATTTTTGCAGATTTTTCTGAGCTCGGGGCTGTTTTCTACAATTTTGGGAGACATGGATCTTTTATTACATTATTTGATTTTTGTTGCCGAATTTGTTTTCTCTTATTTTTCAGTTGAAGATGGCAATATCCCGATTCCGACAGACATTTTTACCGATATTTCTAAGTTTCGAACTATTTTCAACCTTTTTATTACATGATTTGTTTTTTCTAGCCTAATTTTGTCTTCTCTTATTTTTTAATTGAAGGTGGCGATCTCCCTGTTCCAACAGAAATTTTTGCGGATTTTTCTGACTTCAAGCTATTTTCTACAATTTCTTGCTGATATGGGTCTTTTTATTAAATGAAATGATTTTTATAGCTTACGTTTGTCTTCTCTTATTTTTTTCATTTGAAGATGGCGGTCTCCCGGTTCCAACGGATATTTTTACAGATATTTCTGACATCGATGCTATTTTCTGTACTTTTGGAACATATCGATCGTTTTATTAAATGATATGATTTTTTGGCCTAATTTTGTCTTTTCTTATTTTTTTTCGTTGATGATGGCGATCTCCCGGTTCCAATGGATATTTCTGTAGATTTTTCTGAGCTTGGGGCTATTTCGTATTATATGGAAGATATTGATCGTTTTATTAAATGATATGATTTTTGGCCTAATTTTGTCTTCTCTCTTTTTTGTTAAATTTGGCTATCTCCCGGTTCCGATGGATATTTTTACGGATTTTTCTGAGCTCGGGGATATTTTCTAAATTTTACGAAAAATACGAATGTTTATATAGAATGTGATTTTCATTGCCAAATTTTGTCTTCTCTTATTTTTAATTTTAACATAGCGATCTCTTGGTTCTAACGGACATTTTTTCGGATTTTCTATGCTCGATACTTTTTCTTTATTTTAGGGAACATATGGATCTGTTTATTAAATGATATGATTTTTATATCTTAGGTTTTTCTTATATTATTTTTAAGTCGAAAATGGCGATATTCCGGTTCCAACGAACATTTTTACGGATTTTTCTGAGCTCAGGGCTATTTTCTACTTGTTATGCAAGATATGGATCTTTTGATTAAATGATATGATTTTTATAACCAAAGTTTATATTCTCTTATTTTCCAGTTGAAGATGGCGATCTTTTATTGAATGATATGGTTTTTTGACTTAATTTTATCTTCTCTTATATTTCTGGGTGTAGATGGCATTCTCTCAAGGACATTTTTGCGGATTTTTCTGAGTTCCGGGCTATTTTCCACATTTTATGGAAGATAAGGATTGTTTTATTAAATGATATGATTTTGGCCTAATTTTATCTTCTCTTACTTTCCAGTTGAAGTTGGCGATCTCACGGATCCAACGGAAATTTTTGTGGATATTTCTGAGCTCCGGGATATTTTCCACATTTTCTAGAAAATATGGATCGTTTTATTAAATGATATGAGAGAAGGCAAAATTAAGCCAAAAAATGTCTGTTGGAACCGGAAAATCGCCATCTTCAACTGAAAAATCAGAGAAGACAAAATTCAACTGGGAAATCACAATCTGTACCTATAAAAAGTCCATTGTAACCGAGATATCTCCATCGACCTAGAACCCGCAAAGATTTGAAATCGTGAACAGATAAGTAGTCAATAGCTATCCACTATATAACATATGGTACGTTTGTATCATATATTTACAAACATTAGTTATGTAATAAATATCACTCATTAGCATATTTAAGGTACAAATAATAAAAGAGCTATACACAATGATAGCCATATTTAAATATTGATAATGAGATTCGACAAATTTATCTGCACAAAACGACGGCCCCCCTTCAGGGGGGCACGCACAAGGGGACGGGAGGGGGAGCGGCCGGCGGCAAGGCCGCCTGCGGGGTAGGGGTTTTTAACAAAAAGTTTATTATCCAAATAATTTTTAGATTTAAGCACATCTAATGTGCTTGGTACCGTTGTGCATAAAATAAAGTGGGGGCGTACATCCAACAATGATTCCGCAATAGTGATGCACTAGCTGGATATGCCGCAGAGATTGACTTTGTGAGGGTTTATTTGTTACGGTATAATTGTGGTGCGGGTAAATACCGTACTTTGATTTGCATAACCCTAGCCATAATACCTGTATGAGCCCATTAAAAATAGGGATATACTGATAACTAGTACTATGGTATATTACTTCATTTAATATACCAGATTAAGATCAGACCAATAAATCCTATGATATCAATAGTAAAAGCAATCCTAGTATATTAAACATCAAGTTGCGGTAAGTATCAGTTATCGGGGATATCTATTGAATGACGTATAACATATATCAGTTATATATAGAGTAGTAATCCATTATATACGAGCATACAGATAATAATGAATTACTATCAATTATTAACAATTATGATATAGTTACATATTAATATACCGAATATGGGATTAGTATATCATAATATCTTAATATATTATTGTAAATATATCACCCCAATATACTTAAATATTATACATATTACAGATTATCCAAATAAACTCGCATTGCACTAATTTACATAATGTAGCTAATAATTATTTAATATATAAATATCCAAGACAAATTTATTAAGAGTATAAGAAGTAAACCTATTATTGTGTTAAATATCATACATATCTAAATATCGTCTATTAATTGCTTAAGTATTAATATATATATCAATTTACCATTAATATAATTGTGAAAAATATATTGACGTCCTCATAGTCAATCTAAAACATGATAATTTTGGTCATACAATCAGGTATATATTCTCATTATGTACCTGAGATGAGCTATCTTATTTTAGTAATAACATATAATAACTGGTATTATATGAACTGGAGTATGAGCCATTGGTCTAATATGATTGATGAAAACGTATATTAGTATTACGTATAAATACATTATTTGTCCATACAGAATTATTATGGATATGATATTATAACATATACATATTATATCACTTAAATACTATTATTATAACACCAAATGGATAGAACCCAGAATAAATAGGATTAGGTATGATCAGATAGCTAGTATATATTACTCGTATATTTAATGTATGATATGTATACTTGGTAATAGTGTATATGTCCTATAATTATAGCTATATCATATAATATTGAGGGTACTTGGAGACTCGGGTATTAAATATTGGATATCATATATATAATATAATTGGGTTATCACTATATTTTGGCATTTGACATATTTATCGTAGGTTAAAAGCATAGGTGTATGTATTATCCTAATGATAAACCATAAAATTTGTAAGTCATATAATGATATATATTATGTATCCCATATCAGGGAATATGCTCGGGGCTAGTTAACAGATATGTATTATATACATTAATATCAACTAACATTAGTACATGGTAATACTAGGAATATATTATATAGGTACGCAGGATATATGTTACAATACTGTACTATTAGGCATATATATTTTAACATATATACTATAACAGTATTATACAAACATATGAATATTAATAGCCATTGCTTCACTTTATCCCGTAGAGAGAACGAGAATAACCTTAACCGAATAGCCTCAGTTGATACGACATTAATCTTAAATGTCTAACACTTCTCCAAGAAAGAGTCTAAGTGCTCGATGGGATTCTCTATGGGAGCTCTAGAAAATTGTTCTTATTGGATCCAAGCCACAAGTGATGACTTCAACTTAAAGTTTCCTGTCGTAATGGCCGGAGGCTGAATGCTGGATGTAGACCCAATAGACGGCATCGAATATTCGAGCAAAGACTTTGTAGGAGTAACGGCTGCTGCCATGGAAGAAAATTCTTCTCTTCTTCTTATTTCTGCATTCAAATGCCTCGCGGTAGCATTGATCTCAGGATCCAAAAGAACTAAATCGTCGAGACTCCTTAAGTTCATGCGCTAGTAAAATTAAGATATACCGTGAAGCACGTATGGTATGATACGAAATAAAAACAAATAAAAATAAAAATGTAGAATGTGAAAATGATCACAGGGTGAGGATGCGAGCTAGACTCAAGGATAATAAGGTCCTAAGTGTAATAAGCACGTTACCTCCCGGCAACGGTGCCATAAAGCTTGACAGGCCGCCCGTTTGACACGCAAATCGGGACGGGATACTAGAATTAGAATTTATAAACTGCAAGTGCACGGTTTTGAAGTGGGGCTTGGGGTCGATCACGGGGAGGCGTGTGTTGTACTTGCAAACATTCAGGAACCAGATTACTCGGTGGATGAGCTAGCCTATTCTCGATTGGTTGTCATGATTGTAAGCTAATGGAATAGAAGTAAAAGATAAAAAGGAGGTATATCATTATCTGATATCTGATATAATATCCAAGATATATGTACTATAATATCAGGATATGTCAACAAATATATGTATCATAAATATAGTAGATGAATGGATAGCACATGTTAGTGGGAGAATGACATGGATAACTGTATATTATGGGTTACCAAATATTATTATAATTATACACCATAGTTGCCGAATATATGTAATTATTTCAAATTAGTATACGTACTACCATAAACATGGATATATTACTATATATTATTAAGATTCCAAAGACCAATGCACAACTTTTCTTTGAATCAACAAAAAAATTATAAATAAATCTATTTACAACGATGAAACAAGTCAAGAAATAGTTGAAAAAACAAATCAAAACACAATGAACTTTATTTCGAATATAAAAAAGTCGTAGTGAACTGGTTTTCTGAAAAGGTTGGAAGATCTGGCCAAAGAAGGTGATAGCCCTGTGAATTCGTTCACATGGCCCGACGACATCACCAGGATGGCACTTCAGGCAGGCTTTCGTGACGGGTCTGACCTGAAGTTCGAGATCTGCAAGCAGAGTCACGCCCCGCTTCCTCCGGGCGCCTCCAGAAAATTCGAGACATCAGAGAACGACAACAGAAATGAAGGTCCAATAGAGGCTCAAGATCACGAAGTTCTCCCAATGCTTGAGAGTCGCACGAGTGGAACGTTCCGATTCTGATCCCCGAGGTTGTCGAAGAGAAGGCTACGAAGTAGGCGAACGTAATTATATGTATAGATATTACACATTACATAACTTGCATAGTTATAGACATCCCATAATCTAATATTATATACGTATACAGATTTTTAGTTATCACGGTATCATACAGAATTCACTTTGAAAACAAGAATAAAAGTGCGAAAAGTAGTCACTGTTATGATTTGGACAACAACGTAGTAGATTTAATTGTCACAATATGTTAGTAGTGATATTAACTCTTCTACTATTGTTCTAACGGACTTATTTGTGATATAAACTAATAAATTATTATTTATTAGCTGATATGGATATGGGCATATGTATGGCTATCCCGTAATTTATATAAGTATATATCCATTTGTATATACTATTAATATAGTGGTATAATATTAATAGTTATACATGGATATATGATAATATATGGTATATACTAGTATAATATCATACTAAGAATTAAGCTATAAATATAATATTCATCAAATTTATTATATACCTAATTATTGTTTATATATATGTACATTCACGATCAATACAGAAATACAGTTAGATATATATATATATATATATATATATATATATATATATATATATATATATATATATATATATATATATATATATATAATACATTTGACAGTGATTTTTGAATCCTAGGGCTGAGTAGGACAAGCTGACTACGACAAATGGGTTAATAGAAAGACGGCTAGGATTTAATCTTGGGGAATGAATGGTTGGGAGGAAGCTTTGATATATTTAATTGGAAATTTGTGGGTCCCCTTTGAGTTCCATTTGATTGATAGACAATTTAATATTAACTTAGCCCGTTTGTATTTTGTAAAACAGTCTGTTTCTTTGCGTGTGGGAGAGTGCAAAGGTCTTTTGATTTTTTGGGGGAGAGCAACAGTCGTTACGGGAACAAACCAGAGATCAGCAAGTAAAAGTCTTTTGATTTTTTGGGGGAGAGCAACAGTCGTTACGGGAACAACCCAGAGATCAGCATTTCCTCAAGGGAAAACAATTTGGTGTGATCAGCTCACCTCGGGCCGCACGCATTGTCAGCCATAAACACGCATTGTCAGCTGACTCCCTGCCTCCCTCCGTTCTCTCTCACCCTCTCTCCCCTCTCTCTCTACACTTCCTCCCTGCATCAAACCCTCTCAAACATCTTTCTTCTCCTCATCTTGGTTTTATTCTGCGGTTGTCGTGTCGCTGACGCCGACACTGCTGAAGAGGAGAGAAGGAGGAGACAAGGGTTGGGATCCACTGCTGTCGACCCAAGCAAGCCCTAGAGATGACGCCTCGCATCCGGGGCTCCATCGACCGATTCGACCCAAACGACGACTCTGTTTCCAATAACTACGATGTCGGCGGTCTCATCCTCCAGCTCATCAAGGATCGGAATTGCCTTCGCCTTTATCTAGTGAATGTTCGTCTCCAATGTGAAGCTCTCGCCGGAGGCACATGCCAGCAACACCGAGAAGAACGACAGATATGGGTTAGCGACCACACAGTCGTCGCCAAGTGCGATGAAATCCAGCTCGCCATATCTGAAGGTCGGTTCCATCTTTTGCCCCTTTCGATTTCTCGCAGATCTGGTGTTTTTGGGGTTATTGCTGTTTAATTGTCGTTAAAAATACGATATTTAGCAAGTGTTATGTTGAAAATTTCTGATTTTTTTCTCATCTTATAAAAGTATGTGGGTGTATCCAGCTAAATTTCAGCTAAATTGTAATTTGGAAAATTTTGTCCAAACTACAAATTTCAGCATCCGAGACTTTTATAAGATGAGATTCGCACCAGATCAAAAAATCATCATCCAAGACTACAAATTTCTAATTTATGTTTGATAAGGAATCAAATTTGTAATTTATGTTTGGGTTATCCGAGACTACAAATTTTTATGTTTGATATATTTTGTATTCCTTATCAAACATAAATTTGTATTCCTTATCAAACTTAAATTTTCAACAAATTTTTTTTCAAAATATATCCAGTCAACAAATTTTCAAAAAAATTTATGTTTGATATATTTTGTAATTTATGTTTGATAAGGAATACAAATTTCTAATTTATGTTTGGGTTCTCCAAGACTACAAATTTTTTCAAAATATATCCAGTCTAAGAAAAATTTGTAATTTGGACAAATTTTTTGGTCTGGTGCGAGAAATCTGTGAAGACGTGGGTTATGACAATTATGTTTGATTTATGTTTTTTTGGGTTATGTCTAATTTTTTGATTTTTTTCCTCATCTTATAAAAGTCTCGGATGATGATTTTTTTCTCATCCGAGAAATTTTTTTGGTTGTTCATGCTTTCACGTTTCAAGCTCTATATATTTGCAAAGTAACTAATCCTTTTGTGTTAACTGACTGAAGCAAAAACATATTGCTGCGGAGAGAATTGGGATCATGTTGTTTCAACTGACTGAAACAAACTACAAATTTCAGCTAAATTTGGAAAATTTGTCCAGATCTGGATATATTTTGACATTATAATCAGATGTGACCAACCAAATTGTAAAATGCACATCTAAAAACCCCAAAAAACAAGAGAAATTTACAGTGGAAGCAACTGTTTTTACATGCAGAAAAATATCATATGAAAGCATATGTTGCAGAATCAAAATTTACCATCTACATCATCCCCATGTCAATTTCTATTCACCATTGCAGAAAAATTGGACCTGTTTTTACATGCAGAAAAATATCATACGGTTTTCATTACGATTAAAGCTCTAATTGTATGTACCATTGCAGTAACATTTGCTAATATCATGCAATATCAACATACCATTATATGCAAATGATCGAGAAAGAAAAACTAATACAAGCTCTGCAGCAGATTGTTTTCATGGTCAACATTTATTTAAGCTGCTTATAATATGTGGGTGTCAACGAACTCCAATTGCAAGACGGTGCCATCCCATGGTTCTGCTTTGCTAGCCAAGTCCACTGCAAAGCCAAAAATCGTATACGTGTAAGTTCACAGCGGATGTTTCTCATTTGTCATACTATGCATCTCTATATGGTTTGCAAGACTTCTTTATGTTTCAGTAACCTCTATACGATTATAAATGCTGGAGCTTTTGTAAATGTGTGTTAGAGTTGGGATTACATGATTTGGGTGCATATGTGGCTAGAAATATTGTTCATGCACATTTGCTATCATATTTACAAACATGTGATAAGCAATTATGTGCAGCAGTCAAAACAATTTAGAATTTACAGTTAATTAAGACTTTACAATCCCCATATAAATTAATTTAGAATTTCAAATTTTGGAATGTGCCACAGCTGAAATTATTCAGTTATTCTTGCAGGTGTTATGGATATATACTACATCCAGCACAATGGAATGGGCCACGGCTGAAAGTGTCTGATATGGGTATTACTCCTTAAGCCACCATGCAACTGTTGATCTCTTATGAGAAGTTGATCCACATTCATATAAAGTTTTATAAAGATTTATAAAGTAAAAAATTTATAAAGTAACAAAATAATCCCCATGCAAATTTTATATAGTTTCTGATATGGGTATTACTCCTTAAGCCACCATGAAAACTTTATATTTTCTGTTTCTAAGTAAACAAGGCATATCATT
>JAULAV010008393.1:0-16540 GCA_030789695.1 Scilla litardierei
GTGATATCGCCATCTTCAACCTAAAAATAATAGAAGACAAAATTAGGCTATAAAAATCGTATCAATTAATAAAAAGATTCATACCTTCCAGAAAATGTAAAAAATAAAACCGAGCTCAGAAAAATCCGTAGAATGTCCGTTGAAACCGCAATATCGCCATCTTCAACTTAGAAATAAGAGAAGACAAAATTTAGCTGTTAAAATCATATCATTTAATAAAAAATTCATATCTTACAGAAAATGTAGAAAATACCATCGATCTCAGAAAAATCCGCAAAATATCCGTTGGAACCGGAAGATCACCATCTTCAATTGAAAAATAAGAGAGACAAAATTAGGCTACAAAAATCACATCATTTCATATATAGATTCAAATTTACGAAAAATGAAGAAAATAGCCCGAAGTTTAGAAAAATATGCAAAATTGTCCGTTGTAACTGGGAGATCGCCATCTTTAACCAAAAAAATAAGAGAAGACAAAATTTGGCCAAAATTATTATCATTTAAGAAAAGGATCCATACCTTCCAAAAAATGTAGAAAAACAACTCCGAGCCTCGAAGAATCCTCAAAAATATCCGTTGGAATTGGGAGAACGCCATCTTCAACTTAAAAATAATTGAAGACAAACTAAGCTATAAAAATCATATCATTTAATAAAAGATACATATCTTCCTTAAAATGTAGAAAATAGCACCGATCTCAGAAAAATCCGCAAAAATGATCATTGGAACCGGGAGTCGCTATGTTCAACTGAAAAATAAGAGAAGAAAAAATTAGGTTATAAAAATCATACCATTTAATATAAAGATTCTTGTCTTCCAGAAAATATAGAAAATAGCACCGTGCTCAGAAAAATCCGCAAAAAATTCCGTTGGAACCTGGGATTGCCAAATTTAATAAAAAAGAGAAGACAAAATTAGGCCAAAAATCATATCATTTAATAAGACAATCGATACCAAACAACAAATACAGAAAATAGCTCAGAGCTTAGAAAAATCTGCAAAAATGACCGTTCGAACAAGGATATCATCATCATCAACGAAAAAAATAAAAGAAAACAAAATTAGGACAAAAAATCATATCATTTAATAAAACTATCCACTTCCATAAAATATTGAAAATAGCCTCGTGGTCAGAAAAATCCGCCAAAATGTCCGTTGGAACCTAAAAATAAGAGTAGACAAAATTAGGCTGGAAATATCAGATCATTTAAAAAGATTCATATCTTACAAAAATGTAGAAAATAGTCCCGAGATTAGAAATATCCGCAAAAATGTCCGTTGGAACCGGAATGTTGCCATCTTCAACTGAAAAATAAGAGAAGAAAAAATTAAGCTACAAAAATCAACTCATTTAATAAAAAGATACACATATTCAATAAAATGTAGAAAATAGCCCCGAGCTCAGAAAAATTCGAAAAAATGTCCGTTGGAACCGAAAGATTGCCATATTCAACTGAAAAATAAGAGAAGACAAAATTAGGCCTTAAACCATATCATTTAATAAAAACATTGATATCATCCAAAAAAATATAGAAAATAAACCAGAGCTTAGAAAAATCAGCAAAAATATCCGTTTGAACCAGGAGATCACCATATTCAACCGAAAAATAAGAGAAGACACAATTACGCCAAAAACATATCATTTCATAAAAAGATACATATCTTTCAGAAAATTTAGAAATAAACCCGAGCTCAGAAAAATCCGCAAAAATGTCTGTTGGAACCAAGAGATCGCTATCTTAAATTGAAAAATAAGACAAGACCAAATTAGGACAAAAATCATACCATTTAATAAAAAGATACATATCTTTCATAAAATTTAGAAAATAACACCAAGCTAAGAAAAATCCGCAAAAATTTCCAATGGCACCGGGAGATCGTCATCTTCAACTTAAAAATAAGAGAACATAAAATAAGGCAATAAAAATCAAATCATTTAATATAAAGATCTATATCTTACAGAAAAGGCAGAAAATAGACCGGAGCTAAGGAAAATCCAAAAAAATATCCGTTGGGACTGGGAGATCGCCATCTTCAACAAAAAAATTAAGAGAAGACAAAATTATGCTAAAAATTCTTATCATTTAATTAAATGATCGATATCTGCCAGAATATACAGAAAATAGCACCGGCTCAGAAAAATCAGCAAAAATGTCCGTTGGAACACGGAGATATCCATGCTCAACTGAAAAATATGAGAAAACAAAATTAGGCCAAAAATCATATCATTTAATTAAAAGATTCGAATCTACCAAAAAATGCAGAAAATAGCTCCGAGCTCAGAAAAATATGCAAAAATGTCCATGGGTGGATATCGCTATCTTCTACTAAAAAAATAAGAGAAGAAAAAATTAGGCTATAAAAACCATATCATTTAATATAAAGATCCAAATCCATCAGAAAATGTCGAAAAAATCCCTTAGGCTAGAGAAATCTGCAAAAAATGTTCGTTGGACCAGGGAGACCGCCATCTTCAATTGAAAAATAAGAGAAGACAAAATTTGGCTAGAAAAATCACATCATTTAAAAAAGATTCATATATTCAGAAAAAGTAGAAAATTGTCTCGAGCTCAGAAATATCCGCAAAAATGTTCGTTGGACCGGGAGATCACTATCATCAACTTAAAAATAAGAGAAACAAAATTAGGTTACAAAAATTATATCATTTAATAAAAAGATTCATATCTTCAATAAAATGTCGAAAATAGCCCCGAGCTCAAAAAATATGCTAAAATGTCCGTCGGAAACGGGAGATCAATATATTTCACTGAAAAATAAGAGTAGGGAAATTAGGTCATTAAATCATATCATTTAATATAAAGATACATATCTTCTAGAAAATATAGAATATAGCCCCTAGCTCAAAAAATCTGTAAAATGTACGTTGGAATCGGGAGATCGCCATATTCAACTAAAAAAATAAGATTAAGACAAAATTAAGATAAAAATCATATCATGTAATAAAAAGATATATATCTTCCAAAAATGTAGAAATAGCACCAAGCTCAGAAAAATCCACAAAAATGTCCGTTGGAACCGAGACATGGCCATCTTAAACTGAAACATAAGGGAAAACAAAATTAGTTTATAAAAATCATATCATTTAATACAAAAGATCCATATTTTTTAGAAAATGAGCAGAAAATATCCCTGAGCTCAGAAAATACACAAAAATGTCTGTTGGAACTGGGAGATCGCCATCATTTGCTGAAAAATAAGAGAAGGCAAAAGTAGGCTATAAAAATCATATCATTTAACAAAAATATCCATATCTTCCACAAATTAAAAAAAATAGACCCGAGCTCATAAGAATCCTTAAAAATGCTTGTTGGAACCGGGAAATCGCAATCTTTAGCTAAAAAAGAGAAGGCAAAATTAGGTTATAAAAATCATAATATTTAATATATAGATCCATATGTTCCAGAAAATTCAAAAATAGACCCGAGCTCAAAAAATCCGTAATTATGTCCATTGGAACCGGGAAATCGCCATTTTCAACTGAAAAAGAGAAGCCAAAATTAGGCAATAAAGATGATATCATTTAATATAAAGATACATATCTTCCAGAAAATGCAGAAAATTGACCACAGCACTGAAAAATTTGCAAATTATTTTGTTGGAACCGAGAGATCGCCATCTTCAACTTAAACATAAGAGAAGACAAAATTAGGCGAGAAAAATAATATCATCTAATTTAAAGATACATATCGTACAGAAAAAATAGGAAATAAACTAGAGTTGAGAAAAATCCGCAAAAAAGTCCGTTGGAACCGAGAGATCGCCATCTTCAACGAAAAAGAGAAGTCAAAATTAGGCAAAAAATTCATATCATTTAATAAAACGATCGATATCTTTCAGATAAGACAGAAAGGAGCCTGCGCAAAGAAAATTCCGCAAAAATGTCCGTTGGAACAAAGAGATAGCCTTCTTCAACTAAAAATAAGAGAAAACAAACGTATGCCAAAAAATCATATCATTTAATAAAAAGATCCATATAATCCAGAAACCGTAGAAATTAGCCCTGATCTCAGAAAATCCGCAAAATGTCCGTTTGAGGAGATCGCCATCTTCAAGTGAAAATTAAGAGAAGACAAATTTAGAATATAAAATTCATATCATTTAATATAAAGATCCATATCTAAAAATAGCATCGAGATCAGAAAAATCCGCAAAAATATACGTTGGAATCGGGAGATCGTAGTCTTCAACTGAAAAATAAGAGAAGAGAAATTTAGGTTATACAACTCATATCATTTAATAAAAAATGCATATCTTACAGAAAATGTAGAAAATAGCCCGAGCTTAGAAAAATTCCAAAAATGTTTGTTGGAAATGGTAAATCACTATCTTCAACTGAAAAAAATAAGATAAGACCAAATTAGGCCAAAAATTCATATCATTTGATAAAAGGATCCCTATCTTTCATAAAATTTAGAAAATAGCCCCCGAGATCAGAAAAAGTCGCAAAAATTTCCGTTGGAACCGGGAGATCGCCATCTTTAACTTAAAAAATAAGAGAAGATAAAATTAGTCAATAAAAATCATATCATTTAATATAAAGATACATATCTTACAGAAAATATTGAAAATAGACACGAGCTTAGAAAAATCTGCAAAAATGTTCGTTGGAATCGGGCGATAGCAATCTTCAACGATAAAAAGTAAGATAATATAAAATTGGCTAAAAATTCTTATCATTTAATAAAATGATCGAAGTCTTCTAGAAAATAAAGAAAATAGCTTCAAGTTCAGAAAAATCCGCAAAAATATCCATTGGAACCGAAAAATAGTCATTCTCAACTAAACCTATAAGAGAAGACAAAATTAGGCCAAAAATAATATCATTTTATAAGAAGATCCAAATATTCAATAAAATGCAGAAAATAGCTTCGAGCTCAGAAAAATCCGAAAAATGTCAATTGGAAAATATTGCCATCTTCAATTGAAAAAAAGAGAAGACAAAATTAGGATATAAAAATCATTTCATTTAACATAAATATCCATATCTATCAGAAAATTTAGAAAATAGCACTGATCTTAGAAAAATCCGCAAAAATTTTAGTTGGAAGAGGGAGATCACAATCTTCATTTTAAAAATAAGAGAAGACAAATTAGGCTAAAAAATTTAATAAAACGATCCATATCTTCCAGAAAATGTAGAAAATAGACAGGATCTCAGAAAAATCCACAAAAAATGTACGTTGGACCTGGGAGATCGCCATCTTCAATCGAAAAAATAAGAAAAGACAAAATTAGTCCAAAAAATCATATCATTTAATAAAAAGATCCATATCTTTAATAAAATTTATAACATAACACGTGCTCAGAAAAATCCGCAAAAATTTCCGTTGGACCCGAGAGAATGCCATCATAAAATTAAAAATAAGAAAGAGAAAATTAGGCGATAAAATCATATCATTTAATATAAAGATCCATATCTTATAGAAAATGTAGAAAATAGCACCGAACCAGGAGAACGCCATATTCAATTGAAAAAAATAAGAGAATACAAAAAAATTAAGCCAAAAATTCTATCATTTAATAGAAGATCCATATTTTCCAGAAAATATAGAAAATAACCTCGAGCTCAGAAAAATCCGCAAAAATGACAAGTGAAACCGGAATATCGCCATCTTCAACTGAAAAATAAGAGACGACAAAATTAGGCTATTTAATACCAAGATCCATCTTCAACTGAAAACTAAGTACGCCATAATCATATCATTTAATACAAATATCCATATCTTCCAGAAAATGCAGAATAGACACGATCTTAGAAAAATCTGCAAAAATGTCCGTTAAAATTGGGAGATTGCCATCTTCAACAGAAAAAACAGAAGACAAAATGAGGCTATATAAATCTTATCAGTTAATATGAAGATCCACATCTTCAGAAAATTTAGAAAATAGACCCGAGCTTAGAAAAATCCGTAAAAAAGTTCGTTGGAACCGGTAGATCGTCATCTTCAACTTAAATAAAAGAGAATATAAAATAAGGCGTTAAAAATCATATAATTTAATATAAAGATTCATATCTTCTAAAAATGTAGAAAATAGACCGGAGTTTAGAAAAATCTGCAAAAATGTCCATTGGAATCAGGGGATTGCCATCTTTAACTGAAAAATAAGAGAAAGCAAAATTAGGTTATTAAAAAATCATATCATTTAATATAAACATTCATATCTTACAGAAAATGTAGATTCATATCTTACAGAAAATGTAGAAATAGCACGGATCTTAAAAAAATTCGCAAAAATATTTGTTGGAACCGGGAGATCGCCATCTTCAACCAAGAAATTGAGAGAAGACAAAATATGGCCAAAAAATCATACCATTTAATAAAAACATCCATATCTTCCAGAAAATGTAGAAAATAACATTAAGTTCAGAAAAATCAGTAGAAATGTCCGTTGGAATCAGTATATCACCATCTTCGACTGAAAAATGAGGCTATAAAAACCCAATCATTTAATAAAAAGATTTATATCTTATAGAAAATGTAGAAAATAGCCACGATCGAAGAAAAATCAGCAAAAATATCCGTTGGAACCAGAAGATCGCCATCTTCAGTTGAAAAAAGAGAAGACAAAAGTAGGCTATAAAAATCAAATCATTTAATATAAAGATCCATATCTTACAAAAAAAGAAGAGACTAGCCCGGAGATTAGAAAAATCTGCAAAAAATATCGGTTGGAACCGGGAGATCGTAATCTTCAATTGAGAAATAAGAGAAGAGAAACTTAGATTATAAAAATCATATTATTTAATAAAAAGATCCATATATCCCAGAAAATTTAGAAAATAGCACTGAGCTTAGAAAAATATGAAAAACTGCCCGTTGGAACCGGAGATTTCAATATTCAACTGAAATATAAGATAAGACATTAAAAATCATATCATTTAATATAATGATCCATATATATAAGAAAATGTAGAAAATAACATCGAGCTCAAAAAAATCCGCAAAAATGTTTGTTGGAACCGAGAGATCGCCATCTTCAACTTAGAAATAAGAGAAGACATATCACTTAATGAAACGATACATATCTTCCAGAAAATGTAGAAAATAACCCGAAACTCGGAAAAATTTGCAAAAATGTCCGTTTCAATCTCTGAGAATCCCGGTGCTTGCTTAGTAACAGTGGTCGCCCGCTTAAACCGTTGTAGCCTCCTGGAAGCTGAGTCTGTGTACTCGTAACCCTAATCCTAACACAAACCCATAACCCATAACCCTAACCCTAGCACTAACCCCCTAACCCTAGCCCTAACCCCCTAACCCTAACCCAAAGTCATAACCTTAACCCTAGCCTTAACCCCCTAACCCTAACCATAACCCATAACCCAACCCTAGCCCTAACCCCACTAACCCTAACCCTAATCCTAACCCTAACTCTAGGAAACTTGCTCACACGCAGAACCCGTACTCATTTGATTGGTTTAACGCATAAGCCCACACGTAGGGTTACGTGTCAAAGAAGGATAATGTCATTACACATAAACCTCCCGATAGGGTTATGTGTAAAGGAAGAGAACCTCATGTAGATGAAGCTACATCTTGGGCTACGTGTATGCCCAAGTGAATCAATACTCATACGAATAAACCTATCATTAGGGTTACGTGTAAGTGCAAGTGACTCAATGCTTCTACACAACATAGATGTAATTACACATAACACTATCTGTACGTATTCAGTGAATGAGCAATATAATTCATTGGACAAGTATGGTTACATGTATGAGCAAGTGAGTTAGTACTCATGATGACCAATTGTCCTGGTGGCCCGGTGACCCCACCCAGACATCGATCAACGGGACGTTCAACGTCCGGGGACCGTGATGCAGGGCGGGCTGGAGGCCCTTGTATAAATATAACTGCTATCCGCTCCTTAAAAGCCGACTTTTTACACGTTTTCTCCCAACCCAAATCTGAAGCCTTACCCATCTTAGAATGGATCGAGCGTTCCAGACATGCATCACTCTTCCTCACTCTCAGTTTCAAGTATGGTATGTTACTTTAGCAGTCTCAATTACCACTTACACAACATCTACTTTCCATCATCATTTCATAATATTTTCGTTTCAAGTTCTATACATATATATACACTGCACTGTATACACATATATAATGATCTGTACACACATATGCACTGCACTGTAAACACATATGCACTGCACTGAAACAAAACTATTTGGGGTAAACTTAAATTTTGCGGGAAACTTAAATTGGAGGGAATTTGAAATTTTTGGGGAAAAACTTGAAATTTGGGGTAACTTGAAATTTGTTTGGGAGAGGGGGGATTCAGCCAATAAATAAACCAGGCCCAATGAGTACGGACAATGACTAGTATATATATAGGCATATATCTATGTATGTACTTCTGGTTGTATATATGTGTGTGTATCTGTGTACAGTTATTCATGTATCTGTGTACATCTATGCATATATCTGTGTATAGTTTCTTATATATGTGTACTATGTAGAGTATATGTGTGTATACATACTTATGTAGTATATATGTAGGTATAGATCTTCCCCTATCTATGCACAGATCCTTGCATATCTGTGTACAGATTGTCAAATATGTATGTTTAAGTATTTGTATGTGTATGTACCACAGTTGTACACACATATTATAAATATGAACACACATATTATACAATAAGAACACACATATAAACAATATGAACACCCATATATATGAGAAGGCTTCATGGAGTAATGTACACTTAGTACCCCCATAGTAAAAATACGCAAATCGGTGAAGGTTTACCGGTTTGCTACAGTGGCCCTCCAAATTTGGCGGGTCACTGTAGCAACCTCCTTTTTTTCATGTGAGGAGTGCTAAACGTATATGGTCTATGACTCTAGAATGCACATACACTGCATTTTGGGGTTAGATATGGTATTTTTAAGTGCTGGAGCTGTAATGTGTGTGTGTTTATCATTTATGGACGGTTGGGTTGGAGCTCCCTCCATTTCCCACCCTCTATATAGGGAATATTATCATAATAATCCAACCCAACCCTCCATTTTCCTTTAACCATCTTATCTTTAATATTATGAGAAATTAAACATTCCATTATTATTAATATTATCTTAATGTATTTTAATTTAATAAATTTATTATTAGAAAGTGTTTCAGAGTGTTTTCTCACTACAGAAGCGTTGACAGTGGACTGCCCGGTCAACGTGGTCAAGGGGCCGATTTGGGTCCCTTGGGTGCGTCGAGCACGTGTAGACGCGACGAGAATCGGAGATGCAGTCGACGCAGAGCACGTCAGCTGGGCCGGGTCTGGATCATCGGCCTCAGGGGGGTGAGGGGAAGCCTCGGCCCGGTGTGAGGTGCTCGGCCTCGGACGGTCGGGCGGCGAGGGGTAGCCTCGGTCGCCTTGGCTCGGCGAGGGGTGGCCTCGGCAGAGCGACATCCTCGTGGTGGAGGAGACGAACGGGCTCGGGGACGGGGGTGCTCGGCTCCGGTTGGAAGGACGCTGATGGGTAGCCTCGGCGTCGCTGGATCTCCTGGACCGGTGGGGTCAGCCGATGGCGGGTTCGCTCGGGCGGGAAGGCGCGGATCCGTTCTTTGGCGGGCCGAGGGGTAGCCTCGGCGTGACGACGACCTCCGGGATCGGTTGAAGGCGGAGTCGCTCATCTCGGGACGCGCGGATCCTCGCGTCGGCTCGGTGAGGGGTGGCCTCGGCAGAGCGACATCCTCGTGGTGGAGGAGACGAACAGGCTCGGGGACGTGGGCGCTCGGCTCCGGTTGGAAGGACGCTGAGGGGTAGCTTCGGCGCCGCTGGTTCTCCTGGACCTGAATAGACGAGGGAGCTCGTCAGGGGGGTCGGACCTTGGTTCCGACCAATTCCCCTCCGATGCCTACGTCAGAACGGATCTGTGTAGGAGCTCGGTGGGATCGAGTATGGCTCGCCGAGAGACCGATACTCGAGTCCTCAGGCCGAGCTTTGGAGGAAGAATATTCTAGCTGGTGGAAGAAGGAGTAATACTGATAGTATACGATACCCTGGTTGTAGATCGCAAAGATCAGGTCCCTTTCAAATGACGCCCGCCCCCTCCTCATATAGACGAATCATGCTCATAATGTGCCATGACGTGACATCATGGCCGCCATTCATGGGGTCGTGCAAATGGGGAAGTGTTGACCCCCTCTAATTGCGCCCACTTGATGACGCCATGAAGGTGGTGTCATGGCCATGAGTGATTTGCCATAATTGGCGGGCCATGAAGACTAGAGTAATGGGCATTGCGGTTGCCATAACTGGCGAGGGAGTGATGGCCATTAAGTCTGGCCATGAAGTCGAGCCTTGATGGCTAGATGGCCATTTAAGTCGGACCATCATTGGCAAGTTATGGCCATGAAGATGGTTGCCATGTCTTACGAGCCATGATGGCTAAAATGATGGCCGTTAAGTTGGGCCATCATTTCATCCACTATGAAAGTGGATAATCTTTTTGGGCCTTCGTATTGGGGGGAGAAGTGCGGCCCACCTGTAGGACCCTTGGGCCGGGGCCCCAAGGCCGTAGTAGACCCGGCCCGTTCAGGCCCGGTCAAAATAGCCCGATCAATTGCCCCCATCTTCTGAGCTCTACCATTAAGGTGGAGGTCGGGAGATGTAGTATAAGGGGGGAGAAGATGCTCCTTTTGTAAAATTGGTTCGGTTTGCTGAGCCGACTAGTGACAATAAGTTGTTGCGATTTGTTCGGTGGCGAGGTGAGTTGCTCCTCGGCTTACGGCCGACGAAGGAGGTTCGTTCGGTGGCGAGGGGAGTTGCCCCTCGGCTTACGGCCGACGAAGGAGATCCGCTCGGTGGCGAGGTGAGTTGCCCCTCTGCTTACGGCCGGCGAAGGAGATCCGCTTGGTGGCAAGGGGAGTTGCCCCTCGGCTTACGGCCGACGAAGGAGATCCGCTCGGTGGCGAGGTGAGTTGCCACTTGGCTTACAACTGACGAAGGAGATCCGCTCGGTGGCGAGGGGAGTTGCCCCTCGGCTTACGGTCGGTGAAGGAGATCCGCTCGGTGGCGAGGGGAGTTGTCCCTCGGCTTACAGCCGGCGAAGGAGATCCGCGCAGTGGCGAGGGGAGTTGCCCCTCGGCTTACGGCCGACGAAGGAGATCCGCTCGGTGGCGAGGGGAGTTGCCCCTTGGCTTACAGCGAGCGAAGGAGTGATCGGCCTGCTGGGGGGTTGCCCCCAGCCCTTTGACCGATCTGTTCGTTCGGTTGCGAAGGGAGTTGCCCCTCGACTTATGGCCGACGTAGGAGTGATCGGCCTGCTGGGGGTTGCCCCCAGCCCTTTGACCGATCTGTTCGTTCGGTTACGAAGGGAGTTGCCCCTTGACTTATGGCCGATGAAAAGGGTGAAGACCTTGTGAAGCCTTTTGAAGATTCCATGGTGGCACTCTGCCATTGCTTCGTCCAGATCGATGGATGCAGGAGTTGTTCGGCAAGCGGGGACCCAGCAGCATGGTTGGAGGAGCGATCTGGGTGCTTGAACTTGGACGGGGGTGCTTCGGCCAGATCGGCTTGGCCACGGTCAGAGGAGCGGTCCGGATGCTCGAACTCGGACGGTTGTGCCTCGGCCTGGCTTGCGAAGAGAGCTCAGCATGACCGAAAAATTGGCCTTGAGCTCGGACGATGCTGGATTGAACAGGTGCCTGGACCCGACAACTTCCCTCAGATCTTGCGGTGATGAGTATCTCTCAGGTTTGATCTTGGAGATGAGCGTCAGCGAGCATCTCCCCGGTCAGGCGACTCTTGAAGCTGAGATGCTCAAGAACCTTGAGATGCCTCTTGAAGTGTTGATGACGAAGTGTCGTTTGGGAGAGCTTGTACTGGTCCGCTTGGAAGGCGGAGGTTTTGCATCATCGCCTCGGTTTCTGCTCCGTTGCCATTGAGTGAGCTTGGAAGGCGGAGGTAGTCGGTGTTGCCCAGAAAGGTGGCAAACTTGATCCGTCGAAAATTTCATCGAGTTGACGCAAGTCGGCGGGCTCGGACTGAGGTAGGTTTGCTAGCTTGGCTGGTTCAACAGCTCCGTCGCAGTGGGGATAACTTTGTAAGCTCGACAAGGTGGCTTGGCATTGAGACTCAGATGTTTGGCAAGGTGGTCGGATTCGTCTAGTCAGCCTCCTCCTGGGTCGGTTGAACTGGTGTGGTCGGCCTCCTCTTGGATGGGTCGGCCTCGACTTGACACAGCTCCAGTTCCATTTCCAACTTCAGCTCCAGCTCCAGCTTTTGTCTGGATCGTATCTCCCGCTCTAGCTCCAGCTCCGGAGACGGCTCCAGTTCCAGCTCCGGCTCCGACTCCAGCTCTATCTATTGTCTGGATCGTATCTCCCGCTCCAGCTCCAACTCCAGCTTTCGTCCGGATCCTAGCTCCATGTCCAGCTCCAGTTTGGTCTGTCACCATCCGAGTTTTTGCACCGTCGGGGGAGCTTGGAAGGCTGAGGTAGTAGGGTCCTCCCGTGCATGTTATCATTGTCCCTTCCATGTCTTGGGTTCGCCTAAGAAGATGGCGAACTCGAGTCGATGGAAATCATGTCGGCGCTGGTTAGCTGGATGGGTGCTCAGTCTCGGCTTAGACAGGCTGGCCTCTATCGGTCAGCCCCCTCCAGGGTCGGCCTTATCCGGTTCATCTTTCGATGTTCCCCGTCTTTCAAGATTCAGCATCTAGACTGCAACATTTTCGTAAGTGTCCAAGATCCCTTTGAACTCGGAACCTAAGCTCCTGGTGCCAATCAAATGCGCAGGCGAGAATCCATCAGCTGCTCCTCGCAACTCGGCAAGGGTCGCTGAGTGTTCAGCTTGCTTGTCATGCCTGAATGTTCACCATGTTTGGCGTGTCTAGCTCGACGCCAGATGTTGAGCTCGAGGCGGCGTTCAGCTCGGCACGAGATGCTCTCCATGCTCCATAAGGTGCTGCTCGGCATCGAATGTTCGGCTCCGCACGAGACGCTCGCCCCGCTCCACTATGCTCGGCATGCTTTGCATGGAAAAGGGATCTCGACATAGCCCCGCTTTGCCGTATACCTTTTTTTGCCGTGGAGGCTTTGAACAGTTGGCAGTTAGGCGTTTCGACGTTGGCCGAGGGTCGGACCGGACCGGGGCTCGTACGCTGCGTTGCACTGAGGCAAGGCTCCTAGCTTGGATTGTCATCTTCGCTCTGAAGAAGCCACTGTTGGAGTAGCTTGGATCTCCGCCGATTGCTGCGTGGGAGTCTCGATTCGTGATCTCATCTGTCCATTACTGGTTGGAACGATTGTTGGGATTGTTTCATTGGGTTGGAGTCCTCTGGCCATGATGGCGTCGCATCCTAGGCGTAGAGCCAGCGCCTAGGCACAGAGCCAGCTTGTTTCGTCGGCCATCGACGTTGCCTTTGGTTTCTCTCTCTCAGATCTGCAACTGGGTGACATCGTCGACTCGTCGCTGATGTCAACGATCCGTGAAGGGGGCTCAGGCGCCAAGGCTCGTGCCTCTTATGGCCTCCAGCGGCCACGGCAAACACCTCAGCTACGGTGGCCGGTGCGGTGGATCGGATTCCGACAGCCGGGGAGGGAAGATCCACTGGTCGAGGGATCCGTTGTCGACGAACTCGTAGACGATGAAGCGAGCTCCGGTTATGGGGATGAGGTAGTAACCGAGGAGGCGGAGGAGGCTCACATGCTGCACGCTGGCGATGACCGTGACCTCGGAGCGAAACTCGTGCTCCCCATGCTCGGACCCTTCGATGCGTTTGACGGCGACAGAGGAGCCGTCGTCGAGAATACCCTTGGATCAGATCCGAGATGGGAGGCTTGGCCAGAGGAGTCTCAAGCTCGCCACTCCACAATCCTGAGGTCGGATCTATCGTTATCAACCCAAGTTCAGAGGAGGGAATGGGCTCCGACGATGCTCCGTCACGATCGATCGGAGTGGTTGATGCCCCGGTCCGATGAGATGGACGGATTGACCTCGGGCTGGTTTTGCACAAGAAAATGCTTGGAGCTCCGATTCTGATGACGACTTGGTTGAGCGGGGTATTGAGCTTCCCTCTGAGCTGACCACCGCCATGGTCAGAGCAGATCGAGAATTGAGGATCGAAAACGCCTCGTTTCCCCGCCATGATCCAAGCAGATGGATGGTTGTCTCTTGATCCCTGTCAGTTCGATTAGAGTTCGGAAGCTCACTTGAAGCGCTCTTGGGTCGGACGGCCCTTTACAGGATCAATCTGAAGTGCTCGTTGTTGAACTCAGATCTCATCAAGGATGATCAGAAGTCTGGAGTTCGGGTTCGTCCTCTGTTGAAGCTCGGAGAGGTCATGAGCTTCGATGAATGAAGGGCCGCGTGCTTCGACGATGCTTAGGCAAGGGCAACGATCTTCTAGGAAACTCATGGATTCGGATCGATCCCCAATGAGACTCGGAGACTGGATCGATGAGTCGATGTCTTAGAAATCAAGCCTGATGGGTCGATCGGAGCTAAGCTCAGCTCTTCCACGTAGCTCTCAAAACTTGACGACGCTCGTCGGTCCGAGCTCAAAACATCTGGAGCGGAGCTTTCTAACCGAAGACTTCTGAAAGTTTCGAATTGGTCCTGAAGGAAGAGAACAAGATGTTTGATGAAATTCCTCTATAAGATTTTCTACATGCGAAGAAGAAAAGTGAAAGAGGAATTTTGATTAATGTCGTAGCCCATCAAAGCTCGATCGGAAGAAGGGATCATCTTTACAGGCGATCAGAATTAAGGCTTGATCAAAACTTCGAACGTCCGCTGAGATCTCCCAGAGCCAACTTGATCTCTTAAGCATTGGTAGCTTTCGTTTGGATCGACTCCGATCAACGCCCGGAGGCCCGAAGCAAGGATCTGTCAGAGATAGAGCTCAACAAACATTATTTTATAGAGTTGAATCTTTTTGAGAGATCATTCGGGCTATAATTGGTTAATAGAACGAGTTGTTTTGTCGGTGTGGTGATGACATGGATGTTGACTCATTCCCACAGACGGCGCCAGATGTTTCAGAGTGTTTTCTCACTACAGAAGCGTTGACCGTGGACTGCCCAGTCAACATGGTCAAGGGGCCGATTTGGGTCCCTTGGGTGCGTCGAGCACGTGTAGACGCGACGAGAATCGGAGATGCAGTCGACGCAGAGCACGTCAGCTGGGCCGGGTCTGGATCCTCGGCCTCAGGGGGGTGAGGGGAAGCCTCGGCCTGGTGTGAGGTGCTCGGCCTCGGACGGTCGGGCGACGAGGGGTAGCCTCGGTCGCCTTGGCTCGGTGAGGGGTGGCCTCGGCAGAGCGACATACTCGTGGTGGAGGAGACGAACGGGCTCGGGGACGGGGGCGCTCGGCTCCGGTTGGAAGGACGCTGAGGGGTAGCCTCGGTGTCGCTGGATCTCCTGGACCGGTGGGGTCGACCGATGGCGGGTTCGCTCAGGCGGGAAGGCGCGGCTCCGTTCTTTGTCGGGCCGAGGGGTAGCCTCGGCGTGACGACGACCTCCGGGATCGGTTGAAGGCGGAGTCGCTCATCGCGGGATGCGCGGATCCTCGCGTCGGCTCAGTGAGGGGTGGCCTCGGCAGAGCGACATCCTCGTGGTGGAGGAGACGAACGGGCTCGGGGACGTGGGCGCTCGGCTCCGGTTGGAAGGACGCTGAGGGGTAGCCTCGGCGCCGCTGGTTCTCCTGGACCTGAATAGACGAGGGAGCTCGTCAGGGGGGTCGGACTTTGGTTCCGACCAATTCCCCTCCGATGCCTAAGTCAGAATGGATCTGTGTAGGAGCTCGGTGGGATCGAGTATGGCTCGCCGAGAGACCGATACTCGAGTCCTCAGGCCGAGCTTTGGAGGAAGAATATTCTAGCCGGTGGAAGAAGGAGTAATACTGATAGTATACGATACCCTGGTTGTAGATCGCAAAGATCAGGCCCCTTTCAAATGACGCCCGCCCCCTCCTCATATAGACGAATCATGCTCATAATGTGCCATGACGTGACATCATGGCTACCATTCATGGGGTCGTGCAAATGGGGAAGTGTTGACCCCCTCTAATTGCGCCCACTTGATGACGCCATGAAGGTGGTGTCATGGCCATGAGTGATTTGCCATAATTGGCGGGCCATGAAGACTAGAGTAATGGGCATTGCGGTTGCCATAACTGGCGGGGGAGTGATGGCCATTAAGTCTGGCCACGAAGTCGAGCCTTGATGGCTAGATGGCCATTTAAGTCGGACCATCATTGGCAAGTTATGGCCATGAAGATGGTTGCCATGTCTTACGAGCCATGATGGCTAAAATGATGGCCGTTAAGTTGGGCCATCATTTCATCCACTATGAAAGTGGGTAATCTTTTTGGGCCTTCGTATTGGGGGGAGAAGTGCGGCCCGCCCGTAGGACCCTTGGGCCGGGGCCCCAAGGCCGTAGTAGACCCGGCCCGTTCAGGCCCGATCAAAATAGCCCGATCAGAAAGGAAACGTGAAGAGCTTTAAAATAAGACTAATATTTATTATTTTTGATGTTAATATTAAAATAATAATTTATTAAATTAAAGTTAAAA
>JAULAV010008394.1:0-25005 GCA_030789695.1 Scilla litardierei
ATCACCATCTTCAATTAAAAAAATAAGACAAGACAAACTTGAGCTATAATATCATATCATTTAATATAAATATCCATATTTTCAATAAACTATAGAAAAAAGACCCATGCTCAAAAAATCTGCAAAAATGTCTGTATGAATCGGAAGAACGCAATCTTAAATCTAAAAAAAATAAGAGAAGACAAAATTAGGACAAAAATCATACCATTTAATAAAAAGATCCATATCTTTTAGAAAATATAGAAAATAGCAACGAGCTCAAAAAAATATGCAAAAATATCTGTTGGAACTTGGAGATCGCCATCTTCAACTGATAAAAAAATAAGACAAGACAAAATTAGGCTATAAAAATCATATCATTTAATATAAAGATTCATATCTTCCATAAAATATAGAAAATAGCCCAGAGCTCAAAAAAATCCGCAAAAATGTCTGTTGAATCAGGAGATCACCATCTTCAAATTAAAAATAAGAGAAGACAAATTTAGGCTACAAAAAATTATCATTTAATAAAAAGATAGATGTCTTCAATAAAATGTAAGAAATAGCCCGAAGCTCAAAAAAACTGCAAAAATGACCGTTGGAACAGGAAGATCGCCATCTTCAACTAAAATTTGAGAAGATAAAATTATGATTTAAAAATCATATCATTTAATATAAAGATTCATATCTTCCAGAAAATGTAGAAAATAGTTCCGAGCTCAGAAAAATCTGCAAAAATGTCCGTTGGACCCAGGAGATTGACAGCTTCAATTGGAAAATAAGATAAGACAAAATTAGGCCAAAAATCATATCGTTTAATAATACGATTCATATGTTCTAGGAAATTGGAAAATAGCCCGGAGTTCAGAAAAATACCTAAAATGTATGCTGGAATCGGGAGATCGACATTTTCAACTAGAATATAAAGAAGACAAAATTAGGCCAAATATCATATCATGTAATAAAAAGATCGCCATCTTCAACTGGAAAATAAGAGGAGACAAACTTAGGCTATGAAAATCATATCATTTAATAAAAAGATCCACATATTCCATAAAATGTAGAAAATAGCACGAAGCTTAGAAAATGATATATAAAAATCTAATTAGTTGAAGATGGCGATATCCCGGTTCAAACGGACTTTTTTATTGTTGAAGACTGCGATTTCCTGTTCCTAATTTTGTCTTCTCTTATATTTTAGTTGAAGATGGTGATTTCCCGGTTCCAACAAAAATTTTTTAGTCTAATTTTGTCTTTCCTGATATCATTTAATAAAACAATTCATATCTTTCAGAAAATGTGGAAAATAGACCGCATCTCACAAAAATCAAAAATGTCTGTTCGAACTGGGAGATCGACATTTTCAACTGAAATAAAAGAGAAGACAAAATTAGGCCAAAAAATCATATCATTAAATGAAAAACATCGCCATCTCAATTGGAAAATAAGAGAAGACAAAATTAGGTAACCAAAATCATATCATTTAATATAAAGATCCATACAATATTGAAAATGTGGAAATAACCCGGAGCTCAGAAAAGTCCCCAAAAATATCTGTTGTAACCGGGTGATTGCCATCTTCAACTTAAAAATAAGAGAAGTCAAAATCAGCCTTAAAAATCATATCATTTAATAAAAAGATTCATATCTTCAATAAAATGTAGAAAATAGCCCGGAGCTCAAATAAATCTATAAAAATGTCTGTTGAGACAGGGAGGATTGCCATCTTCAAATGAAAAATAAGAAAAAAATTTAGGATATAAAAATCATATCATTTAATATAAATATCCTTATCTTCTAGAAAATGTAGAAAATATCCTCAAGCTCAGAAAATTCCGCCATTGGAATTGGAAGATCGCCATCTTTGATAAGTAAAATAAGAGAAGACAAAATTAGGCCAAAAATCATATCATTTAATAAACGATCCATATCTTCCAGAAAATGTGGAAAATTGCCCGGGACTCAGAAACATATACAAAAATGTCCATTGGAACCGGGAGATAGCCATCTTCCACTGAAATATAAGAGAAGACCAAATTAGGCCAAACAATCATAGCATTTAATAAAAGATCTACATCTTCAACTGGAAAAAACGAGAAGACAAAATTATGCTACAAATATCAAATCATTTAATATAAAGATCCAAATTTTATAGAAAATGTGCAAAATAATGAGTAGCTCGGAAAAATCCGCAAAATTTTTCATTGGAACTGGGAGATCGACGTCTTCCTTTGAAATAAAAGAGAAAACAAAATTAGGCCAAAAATCATATCATTTAATAAAAATCGTCATCTTCAACTGTAAAGTAAGAGAAAACAAAATTAGGCTACAAAAATCATATTATTTAATATGAAGATCCATTCTTAAGAAAACATGGAAAATAGCCCAGAACTCAGAAAAATACACAAAAAATGTCCGTTGGAGCCGACAGATCGCCTTATTCTACTGAAATATAAGAGAAGACAAAATTAGGCCAAAAATAATAACATTTAATAAAAAGATCATCATGTTCAACTGTAAAATAAAAGAACACAAAATTAGGCTATAAAAATCATATCATTTAAAAACGATTCATATCTTACAGAAAATGAGAAAATGGACCGGAGCTCAGAAAAATCCGAAAAATGTCCGTTGGAACCTGGTGATAACCATCTTCAACTAAAAAATATGAGAGAAAAAAATTAGTCTACAAAAAGCATATCATTTAATAAAAGATCCATATCTTAAATATAATATATATAATAGCCCAGAGCTCAGAAAAATCCGTAAAAATGTCCTTTGGAACCATTAGATCGCTTTCTTCAACTAAAAAAATAAAAGAACACTAAATTAGAGTATAAAAATCACATCATTTAATATAAAATTCATTATCGTCCAGAAAATGTAGAAAATAGCCCCGAGCTCAGAAAAATCCGTAAAAATGTCCGTCGGAACCGGGAGATAGCCAACTTCAGCAAAAAATAAGAGAAGACAAAATTAGGCCAAAAATCATATCAGTTAAAAAAAGAACTGTATCTTCTAGAAAATGTAAACCCGAGCTCAGAAAAATCCGTAAAAATATCTGTTGGAACCGAGAGATCACCATCTTCAACTAAAAAATAATAGAAGAGAAACATAGGCGATAAAAATCATATTATTTAATAAAAAGATACATATCTTTCAGAAAATGTGGAGAATAGCCGAGAGCTCAGAAAAATCCGCTAAAATGTTCGTTGTGACCGATAGAACCTTATCTTCAACTTAAATATAAGAGAAGACAAAATTAGGCCAAAATAATATCAATTAATATAAAGATCGCCATCTGCAATTGTAAAGTAAGAAGACAAAATTTGGCTGTAAAAATCATATCATTTAAAAAGATCAATATCATCCATAAATGTAGAAAATAGCCTGGAGCTGATAAAAATTTGCAAAAATGTTCGTTGGAACTGGATGATGGCCAAATTCAACTGCAAAAATAAGAGAATACAAAATTAGGCTACAAAAATCATATCATTTAATAAAATATTCATATTTTCAATAAAATTTCGAAAATTGCTCGCAGCTTAGAAAATTCGGCAAAAATGTCCATTGGAACTGGGAGATCGCCATCTTCAGCTGCAAAATAAGAGAATACAAAATTAGTCTACAAAAATCATATCATTTAATAAAAATATTCATATCTTCAATATAATGTCGAAAATAGCTCGGAGCTTAGAAAAATCCGTAAAAATATCCGTTGGAACCGGGAGATCACCATCTTCAGTTAAAAAATAAGAGAAGACAAAATTAGGATATAAAAATCATATCAGTAAATATAAAATTCTTATCTTCCAAAAAATATAGAAAATAGCCTCGAGCTTAGATAAATTCGTAAAAATGTCTGTTGGTAATGGGAGATCACCATCTTCAACGGGAAAAAATAAGAGAAGACAAAATTAGGCCATAAATTTATCATTTAAAAAACAATCCATATCTTCCAAAATTGTGGAAAATAGCTTGGGGCTCAGAAAAAATCCGCAAAAATGTTCCTTGCAACCGGGAGATCGATGTCTTCAACTTAAAGGTAAGAGAAGACAAAATTAGGCCAAATAATCATATCATTTAGGAAAAAGCTCCATATCTTTCAGAAAATATAGAAAATACCCCCGATCTCAAAAAATCTGCAAAAATATCTGTTGGTACTGGATAATCGCCTACACCAACTGAAAAATAAGAGAAGACAAAATTAGGCTATAACAAATCATATCATTTAATGTAATAATACAAATCTTACTTAAAATGTAGAAAATAGGACAGACCTCAAAAAATGGAACCGGGAGATCGCCATCTTCAACGAAAAAATAAGAGAAGACAAAATTAGGCCCAAAATCATATCATTTAATAAAAAGAGTCATCTCTTCCAGAAAATGTAGAAAATAGCACTGAGCTCAGAAAAATTCGCAGAAATGTCCGTTGGAACCGGGATATCTCCATTTTCAACAGAAAAATAAGAGAATATAAAATTAGGCTATAAAAATTACATCATTTGTTAAAAAGATTCATATCTTTCAGAAAATGTAGAATATACACTCGATCTCAAAAATAATCCACAAAAATATCCGTTGGAACCGGTAGATCACCATATTAAAAAAATAAGAGAAGACAAAAGTAGGCTATAAAAACATATCCTCTAATATAAATATTCATATCTTACAGAAAATGAATAAAATATACCGGAGCTCAAAAAATCCGCAAAATGTCCATTGCAAGCAGCAAATTGCCGTCTTCAACAAAAAAATAAGAGAAGATAATATTAGGCCAAAAATCGTATCGTTTAATAAAAGGATTCATATCTTCCATAAAATATAGAAAAACAACACCGAGCGTAGAAAAATCTGCAAAAATGTTCGTTGGAACTGAGAGATTGCCATCTTCAACTTAAAAATAATACATGGCAAACTTAAACGATAAAAATCATATCATTTAATAAAAAGATCCATTCTTTCATAAAATGTAGAAAGTTGCACCGAGCACAGAAAATTCTGCAAAAATGACCGTTGGAACTGGAAATCGCTATAATCAACAGAAGAATAAGAGTAGACAAAATTAGGCTATAAAAATCGTATCATTTAATATAAAGATTCTTAACTTTTTGAAAATGTAGAAAATATCCCCGAGAACAGAAAATCTGCAAAATGTCCATTTAAATCGGGAGATTGCCAAATTTAACGAAAAAACAGAAGACCAAATTAGGCCAAAAAATCATATCATGTAATAAAACGATCGATATCTTACAAATAATACAGAAATAGCCTAGAGCTCAAAAAAATCAGAAAAAATGTCCGTTATAATCGGGATATTGCCAACATCAACGAAAAAAATAAGAGAAGGAAAAATTAGGCCAAAAAATCATATCATTTAATTAAACGATAGATAACTTACTGAAAATACAGAAAAATCAGTAAAAATATCCGTTGGGGCTGGGAGACTGCCATATTCAACTGAAAAATAAGAGAAGACAAACTTAGGCATATAATTTATTAAAAAGACACATATCTTTAATAAAATGTAGAAACTAACTTCGACGTCAGAAAAATCCGCAAAAATGTCCGTTGGAACCAGGAGATCACTATATTTAACTAAAAATATATCATTTAATAAAAATGTCCGTTGGAGCTGGGAGACTGCCATATTCAACTGAAAAATAAGAGAAGACAAAATTAGGCTAGAAAAATCATATCATTTAATAAAAATATCCATATTTAACAGTAAATATAGAAAATAGTCCGCAAAAATGTCTGATGAAACCGGGATATCGCCATCTTCAACTGAAAAATAAGGGAAGACAAAATTAGGCAACAAAAATAAATCATTTAATAAAAAGTTCCATATCTTCAATAAAATATAAAAAATAGACCCAAGTTCAGAAATATCTGCAGAATTGTCCAATGGTACCGGGATATCTCCATCTGCAACTGAAAAATAAGGGAAGACAAAATTAGCTACAAAAATCATGCCATTTAATAAAAAGATCCATATCTGCAATAAAATATAGAAAATAGACCCGAGCTCAGAAATATCTGCAAAATGTCCGATGGACCCCGGATATCGCCATCTTCAACTTAAAAATAAGGGAAGACAAGATTTGGCTACAAAAATTAAATCATTTAATAAAAAGATGCATATCTTCAATAAAATATAGAAAATAGACCCGAACTCAAAAAATATGCAAAAAAGTCTATTGGAACTAGGAGATGGCCATATTCAACTGAAAAAAATAAGAGAAGACAAATATTATACCCTTAAATCATATCATTTAATAATAAAATACATATCTCCCAAAAAATGTAGAAAATAGTCCCAAGCTCAGAAAAATCCGCAAAAATGTCCCTTTGAACTGGGAGATCGCCATATTGAACTAAAAAAGAGAAAAAAATTAATGCAAAAAATTATATCATTTAATAAAAGAGCCATATCTTACAGAAAATATAGAAAATAGCCACGAACTCAGAAAAATCTGCAAAAATGTCCGTTGGAACCGGGAGATCGCCATCTTCAACTAAAAAATAAGAGAAGAAAAAATTAGGAAATAAAAATCATATCATTTAATACAAAAGATACATATCTTTCAGAAAATGCAGAAAATAGCCCCGAGCTCAAAAAATGCACAATATTTTTCGCAGAAATCGGAGATTGACATCTTCAACTGAAAAATAAGAAAATACAAAATTAGGCGAAAAATACTATCATTTAATAAAAAGATACATATCTTCCTGAAAATGTAGAAAATAAACCCGATATCAGAAAAATCTGCAAAAAATTACTGTTTGAATCGGGAGATTGCCATCTTCAACTGAAAAATATGTGAAGACTAAATTAGACTAAAAAATCATATCATTTAATAAAAAGATCCCGATCTTACAGAAAATGTAGAAAATACCCTCGATCTCAAAAAATGAGCAAAAATATCTGTTGTAACCGGGAGATCGCCATCTTCTATTAAAAATAAGAGAAACAATTAGGATATAAAAATCATATCATTTAATACAAAAGGGTAGTATCTTACAGAAAATGCAGAAAATAGCCACAAGCTCAGAAAAATATGCAAAAATTTCTGTTGCAACCGGGAGTCACTATCTTCAAATAAAAAAAATAAGAGAATACAAAATTAGGCCCAAAATCATATCATTTAATAAAAAGATATATATCTTCCAAAAATGCAGAAAATAGCCACGAGCTCAGAAAAATCCGCAAAAATAGAAGAAAAATTTAGGCCAAAAATCTTATCATTTAATAGAAATATTCATATCTTTCAGAAAATATAGAAAATAGCTCCGACCTGAGAAAAATCCGCAGAAATTTCCGTTGGAACTGTGTGATCGCCATCTTCAACTTAAAAAGAGAAGATAGCGAAAAAAATCATATCATTTAATAAAAAGATCCATATCTTACAGAAAATGTAGAAAATAGATCGGAGCTTAAAAAAATCCGCAAAAATGTCTGTTAGAACATGGAGATAGCCATGCTCAACTGAAAAATAAGAGAAAAGAAAATTAGACAAAAAATCATATCATTTAATAAAAAAGATTCGAATCTTCCAGAAAACGAAGAAAGTAGCATCGAGCTTAGAAAAATCTGCAATAATGTACGTTAGAGGAGATTGCCATATTCAACAGACAAAGAAGAGAAGACAAAATTAGAATATATAAATAAATCACTTAATAAAAGATCCATATCTTCCAGAAAATGTAGAAAATATCACGGAGCTCAGAAAAATCTGCAAAAATATCTATTGGAACCGGGAGATCGTAATCTTCAACTTAAAAATAAAGGAAGATAAAATTTAGGCCAAAAATCATATCAATTAATAAAACTATTCATATTTTTAGAAAATATAGAAAACAGCCCGGAGCTAAGAAAAAGCCACAAATCTGCCAGTTGGAATTGGGTGATTGCCATCTTCACCTGAAAAATAAAAGAATACAAAATTAGGCCAAAAATCATATCATTTAACAAAAAGAACTGTATCTTCTAGAAAATTTAAAAACTGGCTCAGAAAAATTCTTTAAAATATCCGTTGGAACTAAGAGATCACCATCTTAAGCTGAAAAATAATATGCGATAAATATCATATCATTGAATAAAAAGATACATATCTTCCAAAAATGTAGAAAACATCTTCGACCTCAGAAAAATCCGCAAAAAATTGTTGGAACCGGGAGATCGCCATCTTCTACTGAAAAATAAGAGAAGACAAAATTAGGATTTAAAAATCAGACCATTTAATACAAAGATCCTTATCTTTCTGAAAATATAGAAAATAGCATCGAACTCCGAAAAATACGCAAAAATGTTCGTTGGAATATGGAGTCGCAGTCTTCAACTTTCAAAAAATAAGAGAAGACAAAATTTGGCCAAAAAATCATATCATGTAATAAAACGAACCAAATCGTCTAGAAAATGTAGAAAATAGCTCGGAGCTTGGAAAAATCCGCAAAAATGTTCGTTGGAACCGGGAGATCGCCTTCTACAACTAAAAAAATAAGAAAAGGCCAAATAATGCTAAAAAATCATATCATTAAATAAAATAATACATATCTTTCATAAAATTTAGAAAATAGCCCCGAACTCAGAAAAATCCGTAAAAATTTCCGTTGGAACCAGACGATCACTATCTTCAACTTAAAAGTAAGAGAAGATAAAATTAGGCGATAAAAATCATACCATTTAATATAAACATTCATAGCTTACAGAAAGTGAAAAAAAATAGACCAGAGCTTAGAAAAATCCACAAAAAATGCCTGTTGGAACCGAGCGGTCGCCATCTTCAACCAAAAAATAAGAGAAGACAAAATTAGGCTAAAAATTCATATCATTTAATAAAATGATCGATAACTTCCAGAAAATAAAGATAATAACCCTGAGCTCAGAAAAATACGCAAAGATGTCCGTTGGAACCTGACTATCGCAATCTTTAGCTTAAAAATAAGAGAAGGCAAAATTAGGCCAAAAATCATTTCATTTATTAAAACGATTCATATCTTCTAGTACAACCGCCGACTAAGGTCCTAAAAGACAGCGCTGCTTTAGTTCAAGCACTGTTAAAGGTTCACCATAGACAGTGCTTGTATAAACAAGTGCAATCTATCTGGGACCTTAGACAATGCTTGTTTAGTACAAGCGCTGTCTAAGGTCCCAATAGACAACGCTTCTTTAGTACAAGCGTTGTTAAAGGTCCACCATAGACCACGCTTGTACTTAATGGCAACAACGACGGTCATTGCCATTGTTTTTAATATAAACATATATCGCATACAATAAATTAGCAAATGAGATCTTATGCCATTTCATCCAATTGAGCTTAATTGAATTTTCGATATGCTCAGTTTGATTGAGTCGTAAAATAATTTCATTTGAAATTAATATCAGTGTATTAATTACACAAACTTCAGCCGTTACATAATTCATATCATTAATTTCTTGAAAGAAAAAGAACAAGTGCTAATAATTTTATTTGAATCTAATATCATTATTTACATTATTGATAGTTGTTGTCTTTTCCACCACCGGAAAAACTGTCAACGGATTCTACCACCGATTGCATGAAGGGAATGATGGTTCATTGAGACACATCGGGGATGCACTTCGAGCCCCTAGGTCCTGAGCTTGACGGCTAGCTTCATCCCCGACTATGTTCCTTCTTTAGCGTTGCTTGTTCCTAGCCCCTACAAAAAGAAAACATGAGCACAAGGAAGATTAGTAAGATAAGCAATGGTATAAAGCAATGAGAATACAGTTATAAGCCGGTATCATAACATAACCAGAACTAGACATATATGAAGATAAAATGGACTCTCATTGATATGGGAGGGGGTTATACCTTTCATCTGATCCATAACATGCAAGATATCAGATTTAGCTGAAGTTTTCAATTTGCAGTCCGAGACCAATTCAACTCCCAACATCAGGCCTCTTCCCCTTACATCCCCAGTGACTATGGAAAGAACCAGTCAAGAATTAGGGCAGTCAAGTTTAAAAGCACTGTTTCTCCAGCATGATTATGATTTTTATAGAAAGGAAATATAGAAACCAAGTTAAATAAAAAGAAAAAACTGCACAAACATCTTTACATATTTTTAGATTAAGAGCATATTAAGAATTTAATGTGCATAGGATTGAACAAGGTATCTAGTAACATCAAGCAATCAATATGATTTCTGTCCCATCACTAAATTGAAGACCATTGATCAAATGCTGAGGACATAAAAACACAGAGAAAATATATTATTTATCATGGATCAGCTGGTAACTTAATTAAACTTACTCAAGAAATAGTGTTGCATAAACATAGATTCTGCCAGAATGAAGCTTACTTTCGTGCTTCTCTTAGAGGGCCTCGAGGCGATGTTTCAATTAGGAACCCACGACAAATGCATTCTCTTGATGTTGTTCTTTCTCAAGTACTCTTTCAATAGCGAGTCCTCTAGCAGTGCAGGCGGGATTGCCACCAAATGTATTAAAATAGTTCATGCGTGTTAAGACCTCAAAGATCTCTGGAGCTGTGATCACCACCACGATTGGTATCCCATTTCCAATACCCTGCTGATATCTCACAAGAAACCAATCAACCTAAGATTAGATCTAAGTTTTGCAGTTATATACAGTCATGTTTTTAGTATTTCTTAAGAAGAGAGATTAAGAGAGACCCACAATTAATTATATTGGTGAAACTACAGTTGAGTAGTTGAAAACATATTTAATCCAAAAGATTAAGCTGATGAACAGAGAACCAACTGATGTTATTCTTATCGATATTCGTTATACGAATTAAAAATGCACATTTGCCATTATAACTATACCAGGCACCACACGTGCCCCTTAAATCCCCAGAAATGTCTCCTTGTGCGTGCAAATCCTGACTGAACTTCGTCGGCAACACAAAGCCATCCAGCTTTCTTAATACTTTTATATACTGCAGTCTACCTGCATGATGCTAATTCCACTATTCCTCCCACTACATATAAAATAAAACTAAAGATTAAAAAATAAATTAATATATTAAATTAAACAAGTATAAAACTCAAGTAGCGGTTTTTTAAAAATAAAGTATATGAAGGGGCAAACCTGTATGGCTTCAGAAACGAAACCTGCAACTCGCCTAAAAGTTCCAAACTCGATAATTTCTTGGACAATTAATTATATTTTTCACCATCTAAACCAAAAGCACCTCCATATGGATCTGGGTTTAATGCCTGGGAAGAATAAGATTTGACAATATATATACTACCATAAAAAGTTAAGCAAACATATTACTAGCAAAAACCAAGTAATTTATTTGAAAGCGCTTCTTCTGGTTCTAGGGACGCAAAAATTTGTGGCATTCATTCATTGAATCAAATGCGCTTATATTTAAATGTGCAAAAAATTTTGTTCCTAGAAACTTTTTAGAGTCAATTAGATGGTAAGGATACTGTAATTACCTAAAAGCAATCACTTTAACGAATTCTGTATCAGTCTGCAACAGAAATTAAGATAAAGTTAACATTTTATTTTTAAGCAAACACAAAGATTCATTTCAATTGAGATAATCTTACACAGAGAAATTAAAAAAGAAGAGGAAGAAAAAATGGCAGATGCTACTGATACTTATACCAGTTTCCTCCTTCACCTCTCTTACTGCTCCAGCAAAGATCTCCTAAGACTATAATTATAACAATAATTGATTATTTGAGAATGAAAATAAGATAGACGTGAAATAATATCTCAATGTAGCAAAACAAGACTATAATTAAAACTTTCAGGACATCGACATAATTACGAAAAAATGTCACTAAAATAAAAGAAGTCCAATTCCCAATTGAAGCTTTCTCAACTTTTCAAAATTCTAATTTCTTTTAGTTGTGTTATAGCTAATAGTGATACCAATACAAATAGCAATTTTGTGCTTTTAAGTTAAATGATGATAAAAAGATTCAATCAAAGCAGCTAGCACTAAAAAAATCAAATTTTTATAAAGAATATCACATACCAGCAGAAGAGAAGAGGATTTTGCCCAACGATCGATGCAGCAACGAATTAGAACAATCAAGAAAGACAACATCGGGGAGTATCTGCGGGGAGTATATGTTTGTCAATCTCTCGAACTAAGACCTCCCCTTTAATACTAAGTCAGTGGCATCGGAGAACACAGAGTTGTCGATGTCGATGAACAACACCTCCATGTGCGTGTCCTGCCACTCGCCATAGACGATTAAGAGCAGCCGAAGGATCGCCGAGAAGATGAGCATGCTGCGGAGATCGAAAGGAGGCATTTGTGGAGAAATTTAGAACCCTGGTTTTAATTCGAACGAGCGAAAGAAGTCATCTTTTGCTAGTGTTTCAGGGTGTTTTCTCACCACGGATTGGTTGACTAGAGGACCGAAGGTCAATGCTATCACGTGTGGTGCACATGGCCTTTGGGAGATGGGCACAGCTCGTTCGGCTTTGGTGAAGAGCGTATAGGTCTGAGCGTCGACGTGCCAAAGAGGATCCTCGGCAAGGCAACAGCCTCTGTAGGCGGTGGAGATGAGCGAGCTCGAGGTGAGCACATTTGACTCCGGGCTGGTCGGGCACCGAATGGTAGCCGCGGCGCGACTGGATCTTACTTGACATGGACAGACGAGAAAGCTCAAAAAATCCACAAAAATATCCATTGGAATCGGGAGATCGCACTCTTCAACTGAAAAATAAGAAAAGAATAAATTAGGCCAAAACATAACACATCATTTAATAAAAAGATTCATATCTTTCATAAAATTTAGAAAATAACCCCGTGCTCAGAAGCAAAAAAATTTCCGTTGGAACCAGGAGAATGCCATCTTGAACTTAAAATAAAAGAAAAGAAAATTAGGCGATAAAAATCAAATCATTTAATATAAATATCCATATCTTGTCGAAAATATAGAAAATAATGCCGAACTTGAAAAAATAGGTAAAAATTTTCTTTGGAACCGAGATATCGCCATCTTCAAGTTGAAAAATAAAAGAATACAAAATTAGGCCAAAAATCATATCATTTAATAAAAAGATTCGTATATTACAGAAAATGTAGAAAATAGCACCGAGCTCTTAAAAATCCGCAAAAATGTTCGTTCGAATCGGGATATCGACATCTTCAAATGAAAAATAACAAATGCCAAAATTAAGCTATATAAATCACATCATTTAATGTAAAGATATATCTTTCATAATATGCAGCAAATAAACTCGTGCTTAGAAAAATCCACAAAAATATCCGTTGGAACCGGGAGATCGCCATCTTCAACTAAAAAAATAAGAAAGACAAAATTAGGACAAAAATCTTATCGTTTAATAAAAAGATACATATCTTCCAAAAATGTAGAAATTAGCTCCAAACTACGAAAAATTTGCAAAACTTTCAGTTGCAACCGGGAGATCATAATTTACAACTTGAAAATAAGAAAAGATAAAATAAGATGCCAAAAATCATATCATTTAATATAAAAATCCATATCTTACAGAAAATATAGAAAATAGATCATAGCTTAGAAAAATACGCACGTTCGAACCGATGGATCGCCATCTTCAACTGAAAAATAAGAGAAGACAAAATAAGAATATAAAAATTCATATCATTTAATATAAAGATTCATATGTTACAGAAAATGTAGAAAAAAGCACGGAGCTCAGAAAAATTCAAAAAATGTTCGCTGGAACCTGGAGAACACCATTTTCAACGAAAAAAATAAGAGAAGGCAAAATTAGGCCAAAATGCAATCATTTAATAAAAAGATTCATATCTTCAAGAAAATGTACAAAATAAGATCGAGCTCAGAAAAATCTGCAGAAATGTACGTTGGAACCGTGATATCGCCATCTTCAACTTAAAAATAATAGGAGACAAAATTAGGCTATAAAAATCCTATCAATTAATAAAAAGATTCATATCTTCCAGAAAATGTAAAAAATAAAAACGAGCTCAGAAAAATCCGTAGAATGTCCGTTGAAACCGCAATATCGCCATCTTCAACTTAGAAATAAGAGAAGACAAAATTTAGCTGTTAAAATCATATCATTTAATAAAAAATTCATATCTTACAGAAAATGTAGAAAATACCATCGATCTCAGAAAAATCCGCAAAATATCCGTTGGAACCGGAAGATCACCATCTTCATTTGAAAAATAAGAGAGACAAAATTAGGCTACAAAAATCACATCATTTTATATATAGATTCAAATTTACGGAAAATGAAGAAAATAGCCCGAAGTTTAGAAAAATACGCAAAACTGTCTGTTGTAACTGGGAGATCGCCATCTTTAACGAAAAAAATAAGAGAAGACAAAATTTGGCCAAAATTATTATCATTTAAGAAAAGGATCCATACCTTCCAAAAAAATGTAGAAAAACAACTCCGAGCCTAGAAGAATCCTCAAAAATATCCGTTGGAATTGGGAGAACGCCATCTTCAACTTAAAAATAATAGAAGACAAACTAAGCTATAAAAATCATATCATTTAATAAAAGATACATATCTTCCTTAAAATGTAGAAAATAGCACCGATCTCAGAAAAATCCGCAAAAATGATCGTTGGAACCGGGAGTCGCTATGTTCAACTGAAAAATAAGAGAAGAAAAAATTAGGTTATAAAAATCATACCATTTAATATAAAGATTCTTGTCTTCCAGAAAATATAGAAAATAGCACCGTGCTCAGAAAAATCCGCAAAAAATTCCGTTGGAACCTGGGATTGCCAAATTTAATAAAAAAGAGAAGACAAAATTAGGCCAAAAATCATATCATTTAATAAGACAATCGATACCAAACAGCAAATACAGAAAATAGCTCAGAGCTTAGAAAAATCTGCAAAAATGACCGTTCGAACAAGGATATCATCATCATCAACGAAAAAAATAAAAGAAAACAAAATTAGGACAAAAAATCATATCATTTAATAAAACTATCCACTTCCATAAAATATTGAAAATAGCCTCGTGGTCAGAAAAATCCGCCAAAATGTCCGTTGGAACCTAAAAATAAGAGTAGACAAAATTAGGCTGGAAATATCAGATCATTTAAAAAGATTCATATCTTACAAAAATGTAGAAAATAGTCCCGAGATTAGAAATATCCGCAAAAATGTCCGTTGGAACCGGAATGTTGCCATCTTCAACTGAAAAATAAGAGAAGAAAAAATTAAGCTACAAAAATCAACTCATTTAATAAAAAGATACACATATTCAATAAAATGTAGAAAATAGCCCCGAGCTCAGAAAAATTCGAAAAAATGTCCGTTGGAACCGAAAGATTGCCATATTCAACTGAAAAATAAGAGAAGACAAAATTAGGCCTTAAACCATATCATTTAATAAAAACATTGATATCATCCAAAAAAATATAGAAAATAAACCAGAGCTTAGAAAAATCAGCAAAAATATCCGTTTGAACCAGGAGATCACCATATTCAACCGAAAAATAAGAGAAGACACAATTACGCCAAAAACATATCATTTCATAAAAAGATACATATCTTTCAGAAAATTTAGAAATAGACCCGAGCTCAGAAAAATCCGCAAAAATGTCTGTTGGAACCAAGAGATCGCTATCTTAAATTGAAAAATAAGACAAGACCAAATTAGGACAAAAATCATACCATTTAATAAAAAGATACATATCTTTCATAAAATTTAGAAAATAGCACCAAGCTAAGAAAAATCCGCAAAAATTTCCAATGGCACCGGGAGATCGTCATCTTCAACTTAAAAATAAGAGAAGATAAAATAAGGCAATAAAAATCAAATCATTTAATATAAAGATCTATATCTTACAGAAAAGGCAGAAAATAGACCGGAGCTAAGGAAAATCCACAAAAATATCCGTTGGGACTGGGAGATCGCCATCTTCAACAAAAAAATTAAGAGAAGACAAAATTATGCTAAAAATTCTTATCATTTAATTAAATGATCGATATTTGCCAGAATATACAGAAAATAGCACCGGCTCAGAAAAATCAGCAAAAATGTCCGTTGGAACACGGAGATATCCATGCTCAACTGAAAAATATGAGAAAACAAAATTAGGCCAAAAATCATATCATTTAATTAAAAGATTCAAATCTACCAAAAAATGCAGAAAATAGCTCCGAGCTCAGAAAAATATGCAAAAATGTCCAAGGGAGGATATCGCTATCTTCAACTAAAAAAATAAGAGAAGACAAAATTAGGCTATAAAAACCATATCATTTAATATAAAGATCCAAATCCATCAGAAAATGTCGAAAAAATCCCTTAGGCTAGAGAAATCTGCAAAAAATGTCCGTTGGACCCGGGAGACCGCCATCTTCAATTGAAAAATAAGAGAAGACAAAATTTGGCTAGAAAAATCACATCATTTAAAAAAGATTCATATATTCAGAAAAAGTAGAAAATTGTCTCGAGCAAGGAAATATCCGCAAAAATGTCCGTTGGACCGGGAGATCGCTATCATCAACTTAAAAATAAGAGAAACAAAATTAGGTTACAAAAATTATATCAATTAATAAAAAGATTCATATCTTCAATAAAATGTCGAAAATAGCCCCGAGCTCAAAAAATATGCTAAAATGTCCGTCGGAAACGGGAGATCAATATATTTCACTGAAAAATAAGAGTAGGGAAATTAGGTCATTAAATCATATCATTTAATATAAAGATACATATCTTCTAGAAAATATAGAATATAGCCCCTAGCTCAAAAAATCCGTAAAATGTATGTTGGAATCGGGAGATCGCCCTATTCAACTAAAAAAATAAGATTAAGACAAAATTAAGATAAAAATCATATCATGTAATAAAAATATATATATCTTCCAAAAATGTAGAAATAGCACCAAGCTCAGAAAAATCCACAAAAATGTCCGTTGGAACCGAGACATGGCCATCTTAAACTAAAACATAAGGGAAAACAAAATTAGTTTATAAAAATCATATCATTTAATACAAAAGATCCATATTTTTTAGAAAATGAGCAGAAAATATCCCTGAGCTCAGAAAATACACAAAAATGTCTGTTGGAACTGGGAGATCGCCATCATTTGCTGAAAAATAAGAGAAGGCAAAAGTAGGCAATAAAAATCATATCATTTAACAAAATATCCATATCTTCCACAAATTACAAAAAATAGACCCGAGCTCATAAGAATCCTTAAAAATGCTCGTTGGAACCGGGAAATCGCAATCTTTAGCTAAAAAAGAGAAGGCAAAATTAGGTTATAAAAATCATAATATTTAATATATAGATCCATATGTTCCAGAAAATTCAAAAATAGACCCGAGCTCAAAAAATCCGTAATTATGTCCGTTGGAACCGGGAAATCGCCATTTTCAACTGAAAAAAGAGAAGCCAAAATTAGGCAATAAAGATGATATCATTTAATATAAAGATGCATATCTTCCAGAAAATGCAAAAAATTGACCACAGCACTGAAAAATTTGCAAATTATTTTGTTGGAACCGAGAGATCGCCATCTTCAACTAAAAAATAAGAGAAGACAAAATTAGGCGAGAAAAATAATATCATCTAATTTAAAGATACATATCGTACAGAAAAAATAGGAAATAAACCAGAGTTGAGAAAAATCCGCAAAAAAGTCCGTTGGAACCGAGAGATCGCCATCTTCAACGAAAAAAGAGAAGTCAAAATTAGGCGAAAAATTCATATCATTTAATAAAACGATCGATATCTTTCAGATAAGACAGAAAGGAGCCTGCGCAAAGAAAATTCCACAAAAATGTCCGTTGGAACAAAGAGATAGCCTTCTTCAACTAAAAATAAGAGAAAACAAACGTATGCCAAAAAAATCATATCATTTAATAAAAAGATCCATATATTCCAGAAACCGTAGAAATTAGCCCTGATCTCAGAAAATCCGCAAAATGTCCGTTTGAGGAGATCGCCATCTTCAAGTGAAAATTAAGAGAAGACAAATTTAGAATATAAAATTCATATCATTTAATATAAAGATCCATATCTGAAAATAGCCTCGAGATCAGAAAAATCCGCAAAAATATCCGTTGGAATCGGGAGATCGTAGTCTTCAACTGAAAAATAAGAGAAGAGAAATTTAGGTTATACAAATCATATCATTTAATAAAAAATGCATATCTTACAGAAAATGTAGAAAATAGCCCGAGCTTAGAAAAATTCCAAAAATGTTTGTTGGAAACGGTAAATCACTATCTTCAACTGAAAAAATAAGATAAGACCAAATTAGGCCAAAAATTCATATCATTTGATAAAAGGATCCCTATCTTTCATAAAATTTAGAAAATAGCCCCCGAGCTCAGAAAAAGTCGCAAAAATTTCCGTTGGAACCGGGAGATCGCCATCTTTAACTTAAAAATAAGAGAAGATAAAATTAGTCAATAAAAATCATATCATTTAATATAAAGATACATATCTTACAGAAAATATAGAAAATAGACACGAGCTTAGAAAAATCTGCAAAAATGTTCGTTGGAATCGGGCGATAGCAATCTTCAACGATAAAAAGTAAGATAATATAAAATTGGCTAAAAATTCTTATCATTTAATAAAATGATCGAAGTCTTCTAGAAAATAAAGAAAATAGCTTCAAGTTCAGAAAAATCCGCAAAAATATCCATTGGAACCGAAAAATAGTCATTCTCAACTAAACTATAAGAGAAGACAAAATTAGGCCAAAAATAGTATCATTTTATAAGAAGATCCATATATTCAATAAAATGCAGAAATAGCTTCGAGCTCAGAAAAATCCGAAAAATGTCAATTGGAAAATATTGCCATCTTCAATTGAAAAAAAGAGAAGACAAAATTAGGATATAAAAATCATTTCATTTAACATAAATATCCATATCTATCAGAAAATTTAGAAAATAGCACTGATCTTAGAAAAATCCGCAAAAATTTTAGTTGGAAGAGGGAGATCACAATCTTCAATTTAAAAATAAGAGAAGACAAATTAGGCCAAAAAATTTAATAAAACGATCCATATCTTCCAGAAAATGTAGAAAATAGACAGGATCTCAGAAAAATCCACAAAAATGTACGTTGGACCTGGGAGATCGCCATCTTCAATCGAAAAAAAATAAGAAAAGACAAAATTAGTCCAAAAATCATATCATTTAATAAAAAGATCCATATCTTTAATAAAATTTATAACATAACACGTGCTCAGAAAAATCCGCAAAAATTTCCGTTGGACCCGAGAGAATGCCATCATAAAATTAAAAATAAGAAAGAGAAAATTATGCGATAAAATCATATCATTTAATATAAAGATCCATATCTTATAGAAAATGTAGAAAATAGCACCGAACTCAGAAAAATACACAAAAATTTCCGTTGGAACCAGGAGAACGCCATATTCAATTGAAAAAATAAGAGAATACAAAAAAATTAAGCCAAAAATTCTATCATTTAATAGAAGATCCATATTTTCCAGAAAATATAGAAAATAACCTCGAGCTCAGAAAAATCCGCAAAAATGACAAGTGAAACCGGAATATCGCCATCTTTAACTGAAAAATAAGATACGACAAAATTAGGCTATTTAATACCAAGATCCATCTTCAACTGAAAACTAAGTACGCCATAATCATATCATTTAATACAAATATCCATATCTTCCAGAAAATGCAGAATAGACACGATCTTAGAAAAATCTGCAAAAATGTCCGTTAAAATCGGGAGATTGCCATCTTCAACAGAAAAAACAGAAGACAAAATGAGGCTATATAAATCTTATCAGTTAATATGAAGATCCACATCTTCAGAAAATTTAGAAAATAGACCCGAGCTTAGAAAAATCCGTAAAAAAGTTCGTTGGAACCGGTAGATCGTCATCTTCAACTTAAATATATAAAATAAGGCATTAAAAATCATATAATTTAATATAAAGATTCATATCTTCTAAAAATGTAGAAAATAGACCGGAGTTTAGAAAAATCTGCAAAAATGTCCATTGGGATCAGGGGATTGCCACCTTTAACTGAAAAAAAGAGAAAGCAAAATTAGGTTATTAAAAAATCATATCATTTAATATAAATATTCATATCTTACAGAAAATGTAGATTCATATCTTACAGAAAATGTAGAAATAGCACGGATCTTAGAAAAATTCGCAAAAATATTTGTTGGAACCGAGAGATCGCCATCTTCAACCAAAAAATTAAGAGAAGACAAAATATGGCCAAAAAATCATACCATTTAATAAAAACATCCATATCTTCCAGAAAATGTAGAAAATAACATTAAGTTCAGAAAAATCAGTAGAAATGTCCGTTGGAATCAGTATATCACCATCTTCGACTGAAAAATGAGGCTATAAAAACCCTATCATTTAATAAAAAGATTTATATCTTATAGAAAATGTAGAAAATAGCCATGATCGAAGAAAATCAGCAAAAATATCCGTTGGAACCAGAAGATCGCCACCTTCAGTTGAAAAAAGAGAAGACAAAAGTAGGCTATAAAAATCAAATCATTTAATATAAAGATCCATATCTTACAAAAAAAAGAAGAAACTAGCCCGGAGATTAGAAAATCTGCAAAAATATCGGTTGGAACCGGGAGATCGTAATCTTCAATTGAGAAATAAGAAAGAGAAACTTAGATTATAAAAATCATATTATTTAATAAAAAGATCCATATATCCCAGAAAATTTAGAAAATAGCACTGAGCTCAGAAAAATATGCAAAACTGCACGTTGGAACCGGAGATTTCAATATTCAACTGAAATATAAGATAAGACAAAATTAGGATTTAAAAATCATATCATTTAATATAATGATCAATATATATAAGAAAATGTAGAAAATAGCACCGAGCTCAAAAAAATCCGCAAAAATGTTTGTTGGAACCGAGAGATCGCCATCTTCAACTTAGAAATAAGAGAAGACATATCACTTAATGAAACGATACATATCTTCCAGAAAATGTAGAAAATAACCCGAAACTCAGAAAAATTTGCAAAAATGTCTGTTTCAATCTCTGAGAATCCCGGTGCTTGCTTAGTAACAGTGGTCGCCCGCTTAAACCGTTGTAGCCTCCTGGAAGCTGAGTCTGTGTACTCGTAACCCTAATCCTAACACAAACCCATAACCCATAACCCTAACCCTAGCCCTAACCCCCTAACCCTAGCCCTAACCCCCTAACCCTAACCCAAAGTCATAACCTTAACCCTAGCCCTAACCCCCTAACCCTAACCATAACCCATAACCCAACCCTAGCCCTAACCCCACTAACCATAACCCTAATCCTAACCCTAACTCTAGGAAACTTGCTCACACGCAGAACCGGTACTCATTTGATTGGTTTAACGCATAAGCCCACACGTAGGGTTACGTGTCAAAGAAGGATAATGTCATTACACATAAACCTCCCGATAGGGTTATGTGTAAAGGAAGAGAACCTCATGTAGATGAAGCTACATCTTGGGCTACGTGTATGCCCAAGTGAATCAATACTCATACGAATAAACCTATCATTAGGGTTACGTGTAAGTGCAAGTGACTCAATGCTTCTACACAACATAGATGTAATTACACATAACACTATCTGTACGTATTCAGTGAATGAGCAATATAATTCATTGGACCAGTATGGTTACATGTATGAGCAAGTGAGTTAGTACTCATGATGACCAATTGTCCTGGTGGCCCGGCGACCCCGCCCAGCCATCGATCAACGGGACGTTCAACGTCCGGGGACCGTGATGCAGGGCGGGCTGGAGGCCCTTGTATAAATATAACTGCTATCCGCTCCTTAAAAGCCGACTTTTTACACGTTTTCTCCCAACCCAAATCTGAAGCCTTACCCATCTTAGAATGGATCGAGCGTTCCAGACATGCATCACTCTTCCTCACTCTCAGTTTCAAGTATGGTATGTTACTTTAGCAGTCTCAATTACCACTTACACAACATCTACTTTCCATCATCATTTCATAATATTTTCGTTTCAAGTTCTATACATACATATACACTGCACTGTATACACATATATAATGATCTGTATACACATATGCACTGCACTGTAAACACATATGCACTGCACTGAAACAAAACTATTTGGGGTAAACTTAAATTTTGCGGGAAACTTAAATTGGAGGGAATTTGAAATTTTGGGGGAAAAACTTGAAATTTGGGGTAACTTGAAATTTGTTTGGGAGGGGGGGGATTCAGCCAATAAATAAACCAGGCCCAATGAGTACAGACAATGACTAGTATATATATATATAGGCATATATCTATGTATGTACTTCTGGTTGTATATATATGTGTGTATTATATATCTGTGTACAGTTATGCATGTATCTGTGTACATCTATGCATATATCTGTGTATAGTTTCTTATATATGTGTACTATGTAGAGTATATGTGTGTACACATACTTATGTAGTATATATGTAGGTATAGATCTTCCCCTATCTATGCACAGATCCTTGCATATCTGTGTACAGATTGTCAAATATGTATGTTTAAGTATTTGTATGTGTATGTACCACAGTTGTACACACATATTATAAATATGAACACACATATTATACAATAAGAACACACATATAAACAATATGAACACCCATATATATATGAGAAGGCTTCATGGAGTTATGTACACTTAGTACCCCCATAGTAAAAATACGCAAATCGGTGAAGGTTTGCCGGTTTGCTACAGTGGCCCTCCAAATTTGGCGGGTCACTGTAGCAACCTCCTTTTTTTCATGTGAGGAGTGCTAAACGTATATGGTCTATGACTCTAGAATGCACATACACTGCATTTTGGGGTTAGATATGGTATTTTTAAGTGCTGGAGCTGCAATGTGTGTGTGTTTATCATTTATGGACGGTTGGGTTGGAGCTCCCTCCATTTCCCACCCTCTATATAGGGAATATTATCATAATAATCCAACCCAACCCTCCATTTTCCTTTAACCATCTTATCTTTAATATTATGAGAAATTAAACATTCCATTATTATTAATATTATCTTAATGTATTTTAATTTAATAAATTTATTATTAGAAAGGAAACGTGAAGAGCTTTAAAATAAGACTAATATTTATTATTTTTGATGTTAATATTAAAATAATAATTTATTAAATTAAAGTTAAAAATACAAATTGGAATAATAAAACACATGGGGATCGATAAGACACAAGATGTACGTACATACACATACAAATGAACATCTATATTGCAATTGAGGACTTTGTTTTGAATTTTAGGGCTGACTAGGAGAAGCTGATGTCATGCTGGTGTATAAAGAGGTTGATAGAAGAATGGTTAGTATTTGATCTTTGTAAAAGAAGGGGTGAGATGAGTATTGTGAGATGAGGAATCAGTGAAGATATATATACATCTAGGTTTCGGGCCCATCAGACCGTTAACTACTCTTTTTCTTTCTTTCTTTTTTTGTTTTGTTTTTCCTACAATGATAAAATTAGTGCTGGCAAACGGGCCGGGCCCATTTTTTAAGCCTTACTAATGAAAATATATTTATTATGAAAATGGGTTATTCTACTACATTATTTCTTCATGAAAGAAATTTATAAATACTATAAACTTATTATTATTTTATAATAATAATTTTGGCGAAAATTATTGAAATAAAAATCATGAGACATATAACATTAAACAAACTGCATTGATTAAAATCAAAATACAACATGATGTGAGATGACTTGGATACAAGGGTGGCACACCCCGCTCCCCACTATGCCAAAAATCATATCATTTAATAAAAATATCCACATCTTCCAGAAAATATAGAGCTAAGTAAAATCCGCAAAAAATATCCATTTGAACTGGAAGATCTGATCTTCTACTGAAAAATAAGAGAAGACAAAATTCGGCTATAAAAACCATATTATTTAATATAAAGATTCATATCTTACAGAAAATGTAGAAAATAGCCTGGAACTCAGAAAAATTTGCAAAAGTGTACATTCCCAGAGATCACCATCTTCATCTGGAAATATAAGAGAAGACAAATTTAGGAAAAAAAAATAAAATGGTTTAATAAAAAGATCCATATCTTCCAGAAAATGTAGAAAACAGCCTCGAGGTCAAAAAGACTCCAAAAAAATATCCGTTGGAACTAGGAGATTGCCATTTTCAGCTAAAAAAATAAGAGAAGACAAAATTAGGCCAAAAATCATATCATTTAACAAAATGATCCATATCTTCCATAAAATGCAGAAAAAATAGCCCGAGTGCAGAAAAATCTTCAAAAATTTCCGTTTGAAATGGGAGATGGCCATCTTCAGCTAAAAAAAATAAGAGAAGACAAAATTAGGCTATAAAAATCATATAATATAATAAAATGGTCCAAATCATACAGATCATGTAGAAAATAGTCTGGAGCTCAGAAAAATCCGCTCAAATGCCCGTTGGAATCGAAAGACTGCCATCTCCAATTGAAAAAGAGAAGGCAAAATTAGGCCAAATATTCAGTCATTTAATAAAAAGATCCATATCTTCCACAAAATGTAGAAAAATTGCCCCAAGCAAATTAAAATCTGCAAAAATGTCCGTTGGAATTGGGAGATCGCCATCTTAAGCTAAAAAATAAGAGAAGACAAAATTTGGCCAAAAATCATATCATTTAATAAAATAATCCATTTATTCCTTAAAATGTAGAAAAATAGCCCCGAGCTTAGAAAAATCTTCAAAAATTTCCGTTTGAAACGGGAGATGGCCATCTTCAACTGAAAAATAAGATAAGTCAAAATTAGGATATAAAAATCATATAATTTAATAAAAAGGTCCATATCTTACAGGAAATATAGAAAATAGACTGGAGCTCAGAAAAATCCACTCAAATGTCTGTTGAAATTGGGAGATCGCCATCTTCAACTGAAAAAAAGAGAAGACAAAATGAGGCCAAATAATCGTATCATTTAATAAAAAGCTCCATATCTTCCAGAAAATGTAGAAAAATTGGCCCAATCTAATTAAAATCTGCAAAGATGTCTGTTGGAACCGATAGATCGCCAAAAATAAGAGAAGCCAAATTTAGGCTATAAAAATCATGTCATTAAATAAA
>JAULAV010008395.1:0-58321 GCA_030789695.1 Scilla litardierei
TTTTTATATTAAATAATATGATTTTTATATCCTAATTTTTTCTTCTCTTATTTTTAACTGATGATGGCAATCTTCCAGTTCCAACGGACATTTTTGCAGATTTTTCTGAGCTCCAAGCTATTTTCTACATTTTATTAAAAATATGCATCTCTTTATTAAATGACAAGATTTTTGCAGCCTAATTTTGTCTTCTCATATTTTTCAGTTGAATATGGCGATCTCCTGCTTCCAACTGACATTTTTGCAATTTTTTCTTAGCTTTGGGCTTTTTCTACATTTTCTAGAAAATATGAATCTTTTTTAATAAATTATATGATTTTTGGGCCAAATTTTGTCTTCTCTTTTTTAGTTGAATATTATCATATCCCGGTCCCAACGGATATTTTGGCGGATTTTTCTGAGCTCGATGTTATTTTCTACATTTTATGGCAGATATGTATCTTTTTATTAAATGATATAATTTTTGGCTAATTTTGTCTTCTTTTATTTTTAAGTTGAAGATGGCGATCTCCCGGTTCCAACGGACATATTTTCGGATTTTTCTGAGCTCTGAGCTATTTTCTACTTTTTTGTATGATATGAATATTTATATTAAATGATATGAATTTTATAACCTAATTTTGTCTTCTTTTATTATTCAATTGAAGATGGTGATATCCCAGTTCCAACGAAGATTTTAGTACATTTCGAGAAGTTATGGATCTTTTTATTAAATGAAATGTTTTTTGACCTAATTTTTTCTTCTCTTATTTTTTATTTGAAGATCACGATCTCTCTATTTCAACGAACATTTTTGCGGATTTTTCTTAGCTCCGGGCTATTTTCTACACTTTCGGAAAGTTATGGATCTTTTTATTAAATGATATGATTTTTATAGCCTAATGTTGTCTTCTCTTATTTTTCAGATGTAAATGACGATCTTTCGGTTTCGACAGATATTTTTGCGTATTTTTTGATCTCGGTGTTATTTTCTACATTTTACAGAAGGTATATAACTTTTTATTAAATATTATGATTTTTATAGCCTATGTTTGTATTTCCTTATTTTTTAAGTTGATGATGGCGATCTTTCGGTTTCAACGAACATTTTCATAGATTTTTCTTAGCTTGAGACTATTTTTCTACATTTTCTGGAAGATATGTATCTTTTTATAAAATGATATGATTTTTTGTCCTAATTTTTTCTTCTATTTTTAATTTGAAGATGGCAATCTTCCACTTCCAATTTATGTGGTTTTTTCCGAGCTCCGGGCTATTTATATATTTTTTATAATTTGAATCTTCATATTAAATAATATGAGTTTTATAACATAATTTTGTCGTCTCTTATTTTTCAGTTGAAGATAGTAATCTTCCAATTCCAATGGATATATCTTTATAGCCCACGTTTGTCTTCTCTTATTTTTTCAATTGAAGATGGCGATCTCTCGGTTACAATGGACATTTTTGCGGATTTTCCTTAGCTTGAGTCTGTTTTTCTACATTTTGAGAAAGATATGGATCTTTTTATGAAATAATATGATTTTTGGCCTTATTTTATCTTCTCTATTTTTCAAATGAAGATGACGATCTCCCGGTTCCAACAAATAATTTTGCAGAATTTTCTGAGCCTTGGGATATTTTCTACATTTTCTGTAAGATATGAATCTTGCTTTTAAATGATTTGATTTTTATAGCCTAATTTTGTCTGCTCTTATTTTTTCAGTTGAATATGTCGACCTCCCAGTTCCAACAAACATTTTAATGGATTTTTTTGAGCTCAGTGCTATTTTCTATAATTTATGGAAGATATAAAACTTTTTATTAAATGATATGATTTTTATAGCCTACGTTTGTCTTCTCTTCTTTTTTAGTTGAAGATGGTGATCTATCGGTTACAACATAATTTTTTGCGAATTTTTCTAAGCTCCAGGCTATTTTCTACATATTCTGGAAGATATGGATCTTTAAATTAAATGACATGATTATTATGGTCTAATTTTGTCTTCTTCTATTTTTTTAGTTGATGATGGCAATCTCCCAGTTTCAATGGACATTTTTGCGTATTATTCTTACATCGGGGATATTTTCTAATTTTTTTGGAATATTTGTATCTTTTATTAAATGATATGATTTTTGGCCAAATTTTGTCTTTTCTTATTTTTAGTTGAAGATGGCTATCTCCCAGTTTCAACGAATATTTTTACCGATTTTTATGAGCTTGGTGCTATTTTCTATATTTTATGAAAGATAAGGATCTTTTTATTAAATGATACGGATTTTATAGCCGACATTTCTCCTCTTATTTTTCAGTTGAAGATGGCGACCTTTCTGTCCAACAGACATTTTTGCGTATTTTTCTTAGCTTGGGTCGTTTTTTCTACCTTTTTGGAAGATATGTATATTTTAATTCAATGATATGATTTTTTGGCCCAATTTTATCTTCTCTTTTTAGTTGAAGATGTCAATCTCCCAGTTCCAATTTTTTTTGTTCAGTTGGGCCGAAAGGCCCAATAGGGCTTGGGGGCGGCGGCTAGGGTTAGCCACCGCCGCCCCCAATTCTCCGCCGAACCGGCGGTAGGGGGGCATCGCCCCCCATGCAGGGGAGGGCGGTGACGGCTGCCCCCTGCAGGGGAGGGCAGAGGGCTGGGCCACCCCCAGCTGCAGGGAGGACGGCAGGGGCCGCCCCCCTGCAGGGGACGACAGGGGTCGGCCCCCTGCAGGGGAGGGCGGCGTTGGCAGGGCCGCCCCCCGCTGCAGGGGGGACAGCGGCGGCCGCCCCCCTGCAGGGGCGGAGGCGGGGGCAGGGGCCACCCCCTGCTGTAGGGGGGACGGCGGCGACCGCCCCTGTAGGGGAGGGCGATGTGGGCAGGGCCGCCCCCCTGCTACAGGGGGGCGCGACGGGGCGTCGCCCCCCCTTGCAGGGGGGCATGGCGGGGGCCGCTGCCCTCCTGCAGGGGGGCCACGACGGGGGCCACTGCCCTCCTGCAGGGGGCGCGGTAGGGCTGCCGCCCCCCTCTGCAGGAGGGGAGGCGGCGGGTGGGCTGCCGCCCCCCTCTACAGGGGGGACCGGCGGTCGTCGCCCCCCCTCTTCTGGGGGGAGCGACGTAGAGGGTAGGGGGTGGCCGGAGGCAAAGCCGCCGGCGGGAAAAAAATTAGGGATTACACAACATAACCCTAAAAATTTGATTTTTGGGATGAAAAATTTGTCGTTTTCAAGGCGACAATCGATCCTCATATCGATCTTGCAAGATCTAGGGGTGGGGCAATCATACGTATGATTAAAACATCCTTATGGTGATTTTTACCTCTATATCCGTCCTTCGGATATAGCGACAGTTGCACGAAGCCCTACGCAGATGATGACGCTCGATTGAGGAAGCCTTGCACCGCGCTCGTGGATCTCCCGTCTCCTCTCGCCTTCGCCTTCGCAACGAACGAAAAAAATTTGGGGAAAGAAAAAAATTTTAGAGGCTCGTGCTGATAACGTGTTATGAATCAACTGCTGGGGGAGGAACCCCCAGCCCTTTATTTATAGGCATGGTAGGAGAGTAGAAAGATAGAATACGCAGATATGGGCGTATCTCTAAGATACCCGCAATCCTAACCGACTCTGGTTATTTCCATTCACAAAATTCTCTTATTTTTAGGTGAAGATGTCGATCTACCAGTTCCAATGGACATTTTTGCAAACTTTTCTTTGCTTGTGACTATTTTTCTTCATTTTTTTGTAGGATATGTATTTTTCATTAAATGATATGATTTTTTGGCCAAATTTTTTCTTCTCAATGTTGATCTCCCTGTTCCAATGAACATTTTTACGGATTTTTCAGAGCTCCTGGCTATTTTCTATATTTTTTGATAGATTTGAATCTTTTTGCTAAAGGATATGATTTTAGGCATAATTTTGTCCTCTTATTTTTTTCAGTTGAAGATGAAGATCTCCCGATTCCAATGGACATTTTTGCGGATTTTTCTGAGTTTTGAGCTATTTTCTACATTTTATGGAACATATGGCTCTTTTTATTAAATGATATGATTTTTATAGCCTAAGTTTGTCTTGTTTTACTTTTCAGTTGAAGATGGCGATCTTCTGGTTCCAACAGACATTTTTTCAATTTTCTGAGCTTGTGACTGTTTTTCTACATTTTTGAGAAGTTATGGATCTTTTTATTAAATGATTTGATTTTGACCTATTTTTTTCTTCTCTTATTTTTTTAGTTGAATATGTCGATCTCCATGTTTCAACAAACATTTTTGCAGATTTTTCTGAGCTCCGGGCTGTTTCCTACATTTTTCAGAAAGTTATGGATCTTTTATTAAATGATATGATTTTTGTAGCACAATGTCGTTTTCTCTTATTTTTTAGTTGAAGATGGTGATCTTCCGGTTCTAACAGACATTTTTACGTATGTTTTGAGCTTGGTGCTATTTTCTATATTTTATGGAAGCTACAGAAATTTTTATTAAATAATATGATTTTTATAGCCTACGTTTGTATTTTCTTAGCTTGAGACCATTTTTCTACATTTTCTGGAAGATATGTATCTTTTTATGAAATGATATGATTTTTTTTTCCTAATTTTGTCTTGTCTTTTCTACTTTGAAGATGGTGATCTCCCGGTTCCAATGGACAATTGGGTGGAGTTTTTTGAGCTCCAGGCTGTTTTCTTTATGTTTTGTATAAGATGAATCTTCATATTAAATAATTTGATTTTTATGCCTAATTTTTCATCTCTTATTTTTCAGTTGAAGATAGCGATCTCCCAGTTCTAAGGGACATTTTTGCAAATTTTTTAACCTCGGGGCTATTCTTCTATATTTTTGAGAAGTTATGAATCTTTTTATTAAATGATATAATTTTCAGGCCTAATTTTATCTTCTTTTATTTTTCAGTTGAAGATAGCGATCTCCAGTTTCTAACGGACATTTTGCGTATTATTTTAACCTAGGGACTATTTTCTAAATTTTTTTGGAATATATTGATCTTTTTTTAAAAGATATGATGTTTGGCCTAATTTTGTTTTCTCTTATTTTTCAGTTGAAGATGGCGCTCCCCGTTCCAACGGATATTTTTGTGGATTTTTTTAAGCTCGGTGCTATTTTCTACATTGTTATAAATGATATATTTTAATAGCCTACGTTTGTCTTCCCTTATTTTTTTAAATTAAAGATGGCGATCTTCCAGTTCCAATGGACATTTTGTAGATTTTTCTTCGCTTGAGTCTCCTTTTCTACATTTTCTGAAAGATACAGAGCTTTTTATGCAATAAAATGATTTTTGGCCTAATTTTGTCTTCTCTATTTTTCAGTTGAAGATGACGTTCTCCCTATTCCAACAAACATTTTTGCGAAATTTTTCGAGCTCGGTATATTTTGTACATTTTCTGTAAGATCTGAATCTTTATATTAAATGATATGATTTTTATAGCCTAATTTGTCTTCTCTTATTCTTTTTCTGTTGAAGATGGCGATCTCCCGGTTCCAACGTACATTTTTACGGATTTTTTTGAGCTCGGTGCTATTTTCAACATTTATGGAAGATATAGATCTTTTTATTAAATGATATGAGTTTTATAGCCTACGTTTGTCTTCTCTTGTTTTTTAAGTTGAAGATGGTGATTTCTCGGTTTCAACGGAATTTTTTGCGGATTTTTCTAAGCTCCAGGTTATCTTCTACATATTCTAGAAGGTATTGATCTTTATATTAAATGATTTGATTTTATGGTCTAATTTTGTCTTCTTTTATTTTTAAGTTGGTGATGGCAATCTCCCAATTCCAAAGGACATTTTTGCATAGTATTCTGACCTCGGGGCTATTTTCTAAATTTTCTGGAATATATGTATCTTTTTATTAAATGATATGATTTTGGCCTAATTTTGGCTTCTCTTATTTTCAATTTAAGATGGCGATCTCCCGTTTCCAACGAACATTTTTGCCGATTTTTATGAGCTCGGTGCTATTTTCTATATTATATGAAAGATATGGATTATAGCCCACATTTCTTCTCTTATTTTTAGTTGAAGATGATGATCTTCCGGTCCAACGGACATTTTTGCGTATATTTCTTTGCTTAGGACTATTTTTCTACCTTTTCTGGAAGTTATGGATATTTTAATTAAATGATATGATTTTTTGGCCCAACTTTGTCTTCTCTTTTTCAGTTGAAGATGGCGATCTCCCGGTTCCAACAGACAGTTTTTGCGGATTTTTTTGAGCTCGGGACTATTTTCTACATTTTTGGAAAGTTATGTATCTTTTTATTAAATGATCTGCTTTTTAAACCTAATTTTGTCTTCTCTTATTTTTCTGTCGAAGATGGTGAACTACCGGTTCTAACTGACATTTTTTGCAGATTTATTTGACCTCGTTGATATTTTCTAAATTTTCTGGCAGATAATTGATATTCTTATTAAATGATATGATTTTTGGTCTAATTTTGTATTTTCTTATTTTTCAGTTGAAAATGTCGATCTTCCGGTTCCAACAGACATTTTGCTTATTTTTCTGAGCTTGGTGCTATTTTATAAATTTTTTGGAAGATATGTTTCTTTTTATTAATTTATATGCTGTTATATAGCCTACGTTTGTCTTTTCTTATTTTTTTAGTTGAAGATGGCGATCTACCAGTTTCAACGGACATTTTTGCTAAATTTTCTTAGCTTGGGACAATTTTTCTACATTTTCTGGAAGATCTGGACCTTTTTATTAAATGTTATGATTATTTGGCCGAATTTTGCCTTCTCTTTTTTCAGTTGAAGATGGCGATCTCCGGGTTCTAACGGACATTTGAGCGGATTTTTCTGAGCTCCGTTCTATTTTCCTCATTTTCTATGAGATATGGACCTTTTAATTAAATCCTATGAGTTTTATACCCTAATTTTGTCTTCTCTTTTTTCAATTGATAATGGCCATCTCCCGGTTCAAACAGACATTTTTGCGGATTTTCTGAGCTCGTGGCTATTTTTCTACTTTGTATGCAAGATAAGCATCATTTTATTAAATGATATGATTTTTTGGCCTAATTTTGTCTTCTCTTCTTTTTTTAGTTGATGATGGCAATCTCCCAGTTTTGACAAACATTTTAGCAAATTTTTTAACCTCGAGGCTATTTTCTATATTTTCTGGAAGATATGGATCTTTTAATTAAATCATTTGATTTTGGCCTAATTTTTTCTTTTCTTATGTTTCAGATGAAGATGGCGATCTCCCAGTTCCAACAGACATTTTTGTGGAAATTTCTGAGGTACATACTATTTTCTACATTTTCTGTAAGATATTAATATTTATATTAAATGGTTTGATTATTATAGCCTAATTTTGTCTATTTCAGTTTAAGATGGTGATCTCTCGGTTTAAACGGACATTTTTACGGATTTTACTTAGCTCAGAGCTATTTTCTATATTTTCTAGAAGATATGGATCATTTTATTAAATGATATGATTTTTGGCATAATTTTGACTTATAGTATTTTTTAGTTGAAGATGGCGATCTCTCTATTCCAACTTAAATTTTTGCCGATTTTTCTGAGCTCAGTGTTATTTTTTGTTTTTCTGTAAGATATGAATCTTTTTATTAAATGATATCATTTTTGGCCTAATTTTGTGTTCTCTTATTTTTTTCAGTTGAAGATGGCGATCTCCATGTTGCAATAGGAATTTTCGCAGATTTTTCTGTGCTTGGAGCTATTTTCTACATTTTATTGAAGATAAGGATTTTTATTAAATGATATGATTTTTTGACCTAATGTTGACTTCTCTTATTTTTTCAGTTGAAGATGGCGATTTCCCGGTTCCAACAGATCTTTTTGCGGATTTTTCTGAGCTCACGACTATATTTCTACATTTTCTAAAAGTTGTGTATCTTTTTATTAAATGATGTGATTTTGGCCTGATTTTGTCTTCTCTTATTTTTCTGTTGAAGATGGCAATCGTTCCAATGGATATTTTTAAAGATTATTCTGACTTCGGGACTATATTTTAAATTTTCTGAAAGATATGCATCTTTTTATTAATTAATAGGATTTTGACCTAATTTTGTCTTCTCTTATTTTTCAATTGAAGATGGCGATTTGCCGATTCCAACAGACATGTTTGCAGATTATTCGAAACTCTGGGCTATTTTCTAAATTTTCTAAATGAAATGCATCTTTTCATTAAATGAAATGATTTTTTTGCCTAATTTTGTCTTCACTTATTTTTCAGTTGAAGTTGGCGATTTGCCAGTTCCAACAGACATTTTTGCGGTTTTTTCGCAGATCGAGGCTATTTCTACATTTTATGTAAGATATGCATCTTTTTATCAATGCCATGATTCTTAAATCCTAGTTTGTCTTCTCTTAATTTTTCAGTTGAATATGTCTATCTACTAGTTCCAACGGACATTTTACTGATTTTTCCTTGCAAGTGGCTATTTTTCTACATTTTATGGAAGATACGGATCATTTTATTAAATGATATAATTTTTTTACCTAATTTTGTCTTCTCTTATTTTTTTCAGTTTAAGATGGCGTTCTCCCAGTTCCAACAGACATTTTTGTAGATTTTTTGACCTATAATTTATTTTCTACATTTTTTGAAAGATTGGATCTGTTTAAGGAATAATATGATTTTTGGCCTAATTTTATCTTGTCATATTTAACAGATGAAGATGGCGATCACCTGGTTCCAACTTATATTTTTTGCAGATTTTTCTGAGTTAGTAGCTATTTTTCTACATTTTATGGAAGATATGAATCATTTTATTAAATGATATGTTTTTGGCTTAATTTTGTCTTCTCTTATTTTTCAGTTGAGGATGACGATTTTCTGATTCCAACTGAAATTTTTGTGGATCTTTCTAAGCTATGTGTTATTTTTAACATTTTATGGTAGATATGGATTTTTTAATAAATGATATGATTTTTATATCATACATTTTTCTTCGCTTATTTTTTCAGTTGGATATTGCGATCTACCGATTTCAGCAGAAATTTTTTTCTGCTTTTTGTTAGCTTGGGGCCATTTTTCTTCATTTTAGGGAAGATATTGATCATTTTATTAAATGATATGATTTTTTGGCCTAATGTTGTTTTATCTTATTTTTCAGTTGAAGATGGCATTCTCCCAGTCCCGACGGACATTTTTGCAGATTTTTCTGAGCTCCGGTCTTTTTTCTAGATAAGATATGGATATTTTAATTAAATGATATGATTTATATAGCCTAAATTTGTATTCTCTTATTTTTTTAGTTGAAGATGGCGATCTCCCTGTTCCAACGGAAAAAATTTTGGATTTTTCTGAGCTCGGAAATATTTTCTACATTTCATTAAAAATATGGCTCTTTTTATTTACTGATATGATTTTTGTAGCCTAATCTTGTCTTCTCTTATTTTTTTAGTTGAAGATGGCGATCTCCCGCTTGCAACTGACATTTTTGCTTATTTTTCTGAGCTTAGGACTATTTTTCTATATTTTCAGGAAGTTATGGATCTTTTTATTAATTGAGATGATTTTGAAGCCTAATTTTGTCTTCTCTTATTTTTCAGTTGAAAATGGTGATCTCCCGGTTCCAACGGACATTTTTGCAGATTATTCTGACCTAGTGTCTATTTTGTAAATTTTCTAGAAGATATGTATCTATTTGTTAAATGATATGATTTTTGGCATAATAGAAGATGGTGATCTCTCGATTACAACGGACATTTTGCAGATTTTTCTGAGGTCGGTGTTATTTTCTACATTTTATGGAATATATAGATATTTTTAAATGATATGCTTTTTATATCCTATGTTTGCTTCTCTTACTTTTTCAGTTGAAGATGGCGATCTACCGGTTTCAATGGACATTTTGCTCATTTTTCTTAACTTGGTGCTATTTTTCTACATTTTCTTAAAGATATGAACCTTTTCATTAAATAATATGATTATTGGCCTAATTTTGTCTTCTCTTATTTTCAGTTGAAGATGACGATCTCCCATTTCCAGTGGACATTTGCCCAGATTTTTCTGAGCTACGGTTTATTTTCTACATTTTTGTAAGATATGGATTATTATATTAAATGATATGATTTTTATAGCCTAATTTTGTTTTCTCTTATTTTCGGTTGAATATGGCGATTTACCGGTTTCAACGGATATTTTTGCGAATTTTTTTAAGCATGGAGCTATTTTTCTACATTTTCGGGAAGTTATAGATCTTTTTATTAAATGAAATGATTTTTTGGCCAAATTTTGTCTTCTCTTATTTTTCAGCTGAAGATGGCGATCTCCTAGTTCCAACGGACATTTTTGAGGATTTTTCTGACCTTGGGCCTATTTTCTAAATTTTCTGGATGATATGGATCTTTTTATTAAATGATTTGATTTTTGGCCTAATTTTGCCTTCTATTATTATTTTTCAATTGAACATGGAGATCTTCCAGTTCCAACTGATATTTTTGCGGATTTTTCTGAGCTTGGCGCTATTTTCTACATTTTATGGAAGATATGTATCTTTTTATTAACTGAGATGATTTTTATAGCAAATACTTTTTTCTCTTATTTTTCAGGTGAAGATGTAGATCTACCCGTTCCAACGGAAATTTTTGCGGGCTTTTCTTTCCTTGTGAATATTTTCTAAATTTTCTGTAAGATATGTATTTTTTATGAAATGATATGACTTTTTGGCCTAATTTGGTCTCCTCTTTTACCGTTAAAGATGGCGATCTCCCGGTTCCAACTGATATTTTTACGGATTTTTTAGAGCTTCGGACTATTTTCTATATTTAATGTAAAATATGAATCTTTTTTATTAACGGGTCTGATTTTTTGGCCAAATTTTGTCTTCTTTTAGTTTTCAGTTGAAGATGACGATCTCCGGGTTCTAACAGACATTTTTGCTGATTTTTCTAAGCTTTGAGCTATTTTCTACATTTTATGGAACATATGTCTCTTTTTATTAAATGAAATGATTTTTATTGCCTAAGTTTGTCTTATCTTAGTTTTAGTTGAAGATGGAGATCTCCTGGTTCCAACAGACAATTTTGAAGATTTTTCTGAGCTGGGTGCTATTTTCTAAATTTTATGGAAGATATGGATCTTTTTATTAAAGGATATAATTTTTATAGCCTAAGTTTGTCTTCTCTTATTTTTCAGTTGAAGATTGCGATCTCCCGTTTCTAACGGATATTTTTGCAGATTTTTCTGACCTCTATGAAATTTTCTATATTTTCTGAGAGATATGAATCTTTTTATTAAATAATATGATTTTGGGCCTAATTTTGTCTTCTCTTATTTTTTTTATTGAATATGGCAATCTCCTAGTTCCAACGGACCTTTCTACGAAATTTTCGTTGCTCCGGGCAATTTTCTACATTTTCTGGAAGATATGTATCTTTATATTAAATGATATAATTTTTAGCATAATTTTCTCTTCTCTTATTTTTTAATTAAAGATTGCGATCTTCTGGTTCCAAGAGAAATTTTTGCGAATTTTTCTAAGATCTGGGTTATTTTCTACATTTTCTAAAAGATATGCATCATTTTATTAAATGATATGATTTTTTGGCCTTATTTTGTCTTCTCTTATTTTTTTTCCGTTGAAGATGGTGATCTCCCGGTTCCAACAGAAATTTTTGAGGATTTTTCTGAACTCTGGACTATTTTATACAGTTTAATGAAGATATGTACATTTTTAATAAATGATATGATTTTTATCGACTAATTTTGTCTTCTCTTATTTTTTTAGTTGAAAATGTCAATCTCCCGGTTCCAATGGAAATTTTTGCAGATTTTTCTGAACTTTAGGCCATTTTCTACACTTTCTATAAGATATGACTCTTTATATTAAATGATATGATTGTTATGGCCTAATTTTGTCTTCTTTTATTTTTTGTTGAAGATGGAAAACTCATAGTTCTAACAGACATTTTTGCAAATTTTTAATAGCTACGGGCTATTTTCTACATTTTTGGTAAGATATGAATCTTTATATTAAATGATATGGTTCTTATAGCCTAATTTTGTCGTCTCTTATTTTTCAGTTGAAGAGGGTGATCTCCAGGTTCCAACGGACATTTTTGTATATTTTTCTGAGATCTGGGCTATGTTCTTTATTTTCTAAAATATATGGATCATTTTATTAAATGATATGATTTTAAGGCCTAATTGTGTCTTCTTTAATTTTTTTTGTTAAAGATGGCGATCTCCCCGGTTCCAACGAACATTTTTGCAGATTTTTCTGAGCCCCGGGTCTATTTTCTAAATTTTACTGAAGATATGTATATTTTTATTAAATGATATAACTTTTTTTGCAGATTTTTCTGAACTCGGGGCGATTTTTCTACTTGTTCAGGAAGATACTGATCTTTTTATTAAATGATATGATTTTTTGGATTAATTTTGTTTCATTTATTTTTTTCGTTGAAGATGGCAATCTCCCAGTTCTAACAGACATTTTTACGGATTTTTCTGATTTTTGGGCTGTTTTCTACATTTTCTGTATGATATGAATATTTTTATTAAATAATATGATTCTTATAGCCTAAGTTTGACTTTTTTCTTTTTCCAGTTGAAGATGGTGATCTCCAGGTTCCAAAGAATATTTTTGCGGATTTTTTCATCTCGGTGCTATTTTCTACATTTTCTGGAATATATGTTTCTTTTTATTAAATGACTTGATTTTTGGCCTAATTTTGTCTTCTCTTATTTTTCTGATGAAAATGTCAATTCCTAGTTCCAACGGATATTTTTGCAAATTTTTCAGATCTACGGTCAATTTTCTCTATTTTTTGTAAGATATTTATCTTTATATTAAATGATATGATTTTTATAACCTAATTTTGTCTTCCCTTATTTTTCAGTTGAAGATGGCGATCTTTCGGTTACAACAGATATTTTTGATGATTTTTCTGAGCTCGACGTTATTTTGTTCATTTCATTGAATATATGGATATTTTTATCAAAAATATGGTTTTTGTAGTCAAATTTTGTCTTCTCTTATTTTTTTAGTTGAAGATTGCGATCTTTCAATTCTAATCGACATTTTTACGGATTTTTCTCAACTTGGGGCTATTTTTTTATATTTTCTCGAAGATATGGATCTTTTTATTAAATGATATGATTTTTTGTCTAATTTTGTTTTCTCTTATTTTTTAGTTGAAGATGGCGATCTCGCAGTTTCAACTGACATTTTTGCAGGATTTTTCTAAGCTCCGCACTATTTTCTACATTTTGTTTAAGATATGAATCTTTATATTAAATCTTATGATTTTTATAGCCTAATTTTGTCTTCTTCTTTTTTCAGTTAAAGATGGCGATCTCCTGATTCCAACAGACATTTTTGGGAATTTTTCTAAGCTCAGGGATATTTTCTTCATTTTATTCGAGATATGGATCTTTTTATTAAATGATATGATTATTATAGCCTAGGTTTGTCTTCTCTTATTTTTCAGTTGAAGATGTCGCTCTCTCGATTCCAACGGACATTTTTGCAGATTTTTCTGAACTTGGTGCTATTTTTTACATTTTATGGAAGATATGGATCTCTTTATAAATGATATAATTTTCAAATCTTGCGTTTGTCTTCTCTTATTTTTCAGTTGAAGATGGCAATCTACCGGTTTCAACAGACATTTTTGCTGGTTTTTCTTAGTTTGTGGCTATTTTTCTACATTTTCTGGAAGGTATAGACTTTTGATTAAATGATTTGATTTTAGCCTAATTTTGTCTTCTCTTTTTTCAGTCGAATATGGCGATCTCCCAGTTCCAACAGACATTTGTGCGGATTTTTCTAAGGGTTATTTTCTACTTTTAAATAAGATATGGATATTTATATTAAATGATATGATTTTATAGCCTAATTTTGTGTTCTCTTATTTTTTTCTGTTGAAGATGTCGATCTCCTAGTTCTAACAGTCATTTTTGCGGATTTTTCTGGGCTCGAGGCTATTTTTCTACATTTTCAGAAAGTTATAGATCTTTTTATTAAATGATATGATTTTAGGTCCAATTTTGTCTACACTTAATCTTTCGTTTAAGATGGCAATCTCCCATTTCCAACAGACATTTTTGCGGATTTTTTAGCTCTGGGCTATTTTCTAATGTTTTTGTAAGATATGAATCTTTATGTTAAATGATATGATTTTTATAGCCTAATTTTGTCTTCTCTGATTTTTCAGTTGAAGATGGCGATCTCCTGATTCCAACGGACATTTTTGCAGATTTTCTAAGCTTGAAACTATTCTCTACAGTTTATTGAATATATGGATATTTTTATTAAATGATATAATTTTTATAGACAAGTTTGCTTCTCTTATTTTTTAGTTGAATATGGTGATCTCATGGTTCGAACTAACATTTTTGCGGATCTTTCTGAGCTCTGGGAAACCGTCATCTTCAACTGAAATATAAGAGAAGACAAAATTTCAAAGAATGAATTGAGATCTCAGGGATATATTTCGGAGGATAAAAAAAGAAACTCCAGATATTTGCTATCTTTCTCTTTGAACGAGATCTCAATTCCAGCTACGGTTTCATTAGCTATCTTACAACTAGAATCCCTCTTTTTTCTGATCTGGTTCCTCCACCACCGCGAACCCCGGTTCAATTCAGGCATGATACGCTTTTTATTTATTGGGAGAACCCAAGTACTCTCTTGCGGATCCATGAAACAACTCTCAGAAATCTTTTTCCCTTTTGGAAGATACAGGAGCGAAACAATTAACCTATTGATATTGGAAGACCAAAAAGATTCTTCCAATGTCTCATTTCTGGGTCCAATGGAATTCATAGGTATAGGAAGAAGCCCCATCAAATAGAGATTTTTTCTTTCGACCATCTTTCGATTGTTAATACGAGATATAAGGACCGCTACTACAAGCAGTACTACACCTTTGATAGTGAAATATCGATTGCTTGTTGAACCCTGTGAATCACGTGAAAGTAGGATACTCCAAATTCGGGGGTCAAAGAGTTTCATAAAACGTTCTTGGTGGAAAAAAAATGGGAGTGAAAGATCCCACTGAATCGAATCAGCAGACGGGTACGACTGATTGTCCCCAAACATCGGAGTGAGATCAAAATGTAATAGAAATTCTACGTGACCCATTCCGCGAATATCTTTATAAAAAGATAGTTTCCCCCCTCTTTGCGAATAATTACTTGCCAAAAAATGATTGGACGAGATCAAAATTTGACCTAGAAAAGTGCGAGAGTCATTAAGACGAGAGCATCCTTAGATGATCAGACGAAAGCGATCTCAGGAAGATCCTGTATAGAAGATTTGTGGATAAAATGATCATTCGCTCTTTCTTTAGGAAGTGCTACGAGTCTCAAGGGAGAGAAAACGTTCGAGCCTGAGTGCACTGCTCTGGAGATTTCGTGGACTTCTTCCAAAGAGAAGGGATACTCTTCTCGATAGACTATGTAGATATTATTGATCTCCATAAGAAATCGCTCTAACAAAGACTGATGATTTGGCATTGTTAGTTGACAAGTACGAGTACCATATAAGGATAAGGCTTATAAGGAAGTCCCATTAAGTTGGATCTGACTGAGGTCTTGAACTCAATGATGCCTAAAGCTATACAAATGCCAGTTTTAGGTCCCGTGATGGGAAGAGCAGAGAAATAACTTATTTGCTTCGAACCTAAGCTAATAAAGAACTCTAGAAAGAGTGATAGCACCAACCAGGGATAGGAGTAGCACCAAGAAAAAGGGCTTTAACCCGCCTATCGAGACAGGGTCTGGACTTGGTACCCGTTGTGCTCGGGCTTCTTTAGAGGCGATGGAAATCCCTCGCTCTCTTCACTTTCAGCCTTCCCAACAGTCAAAGAAAGATTAGTTTCCCTAGCCTTCCTGTCCTAAAGCAGGAAAGAAATCCCTATTCTATTCATGGGATATTCAGAGCGCCCTATATGTATCAAAAAGAGGATATTACTTATTTTATTTATAGTCTTTTGAGCTGTAGACCATACAGAAGAAATGATGATCTCCTTAATTGAGAATCCACCCTCATTTTGAGCTGGACGCGAATCAGCACTTACTGATGCAAGAATGACACCGGGTTCACTTCAATGCCAAAAAGACGAGTAATAGGTAGAGGAGGCGTTACTGGTATCATGGACGGGAGCAAAGGTAAGAGAAGAAAGCCCCATCTCAAGTAAGGGAAAAAGCATGTCATAAGATCGTCGAATGAAGGTTGGCCTTTTCAAACATCTTCTTAGATCTTGTCGTCAGCCTTGTGGGCATATCGAACTTCTGAAAGACTGTCAATAGGAGCTGTTAAGTCCTTTATTTTAGTATATGGCACTGAAGCTGTAGTTCCTGTGGAAAAGGGGATCGAGTCTTTGAGAATCACGGTATCTACAAACCTCGATGAAGATACAACTGAATACGCGAGGGCCAGGTTGCTCGAGTTAGAGTCACTGGACGAGAGGCGATTGAATGCTTTTGAAAACCTTGAGGCATACAAATCCCGGATGGTTAAGGCATATGATCTATAAGTTAGACCAATATTTATCCTGGGTAACTTGTACTAAAAGTTTCTTACACTGTGCGAGCCAAGTCACAACTCGCGCAAAAAACGTCGGATGGCCCTTTTCTCGTTAAAGAGACCCTTCGAAATGGGTGCTATAATTTTTTGTTAACATCGAAGGTGGATAGGCTGCCAGGTGTTATAAACATAAAAGGTGTTGATCAAAGAGACATTTTATTAATGATTCAATAAACTTCGACGTTTCTTCTAATTCCTTGTTCTTTGTTATGCCATCATAAAAATGAGATGTTGAGTTATCGAGTATGTTGTGATGTATGTATGCATATATTCTTCTACTTTGAATGCGGATTTTATTTAACATTTGTTATATGCCACAAGTTTTTGATGCAAGTATGAACGTTGGCGATGTTAGCTCATGCCTTAAACACTATGCATGTATGATGACAGGTGACAATACTATGTGATGGTGTGATATTACACTATTCAAATGCTCGATTGAATATGATCCGAACTGAATTATAGAATCTGTCTTCCATAACTATTTCTTACAAATATTTTCATGTTTTTGTTTTAATGACATTTTTGAAAAGCAAAATAGGGAATCGCAAGCCCCTCACACAGGGCTTTTAAACCACTATTGGCCTACTCCGAGGGGATTATTTGGATTCCTTCCGGCTTGGATAATTAGAAATTCTATCTTGGGCGGTTGATTGCCTAAGTTAAGTATGTATCTCTTTGTTGTCGGTGTGAGAACAGTTGAGGGTTGCTTTTTTCTTCTTTTCCAGCGTCGTATAAACTCCTTCTGTTTTAGGTTCCGAGGAGCAAGCTGCTCGTCTGGTTCAAGTGGGAACTCTCATACCGTGCGGTAGGGAAAGTAAGACATTCCTTCTTTCTTTCGGCTTGGAGAGTGCTTTGCTTAGAGAATCTTTACTTTCTTGCTTGGGCAGAAAGTCAAGTCGGTTACGGGAAGAAAAACACTACACTCTTTGCTTTTTAGTCAAGCGCTCCTTCAAGCGAGAACCGAGGAAAGAGACAGTCACCAGTACCTGAACCTGTGCCAGAGCCAGTACAACTCCATCAAAGCGGGAGCCGGTTCAAGTCAGTATTGCTGGGCGAGTCAGGTGCAGGAGGAAGTCGTAACTAAAACTGTTCGGCTTAAAACTTCTTTAAGTCAGGCTCCTTAAAGCCGAAAGTCGAGCTAGTTGTTTCAAGCAAGTCCAGTCAGTCTAGTGAAAGCGGAAAGCTCATAGTGAGAAACTCTTTCTCTTTCGATCCGGCCAGAGAGATCACTTTCCGTTGCATAAGGGATAGTGACAGTCGGAAGGCAGAGACGGTGGTAGAGAGAGTAAGTCAGTGTTGCAGGTCTAGTTCAGGGACTCTTTGGCACCGTAGAAGAGACTGCAACTTTCGCTATTGTCCAACTCTAACTCCGCTTGTCAAACGGAAAAGCTTAGAGAAAACTTTCGTGGAGTGTGACGCTAAGCCTATGATGCGTGAAGATTGATCAATTCACTATTCCGAGTTGCGGTGCGTAGGCAAGCCTAAAAGGGAACGAACTCTTTTGCATCGACGCCTGCCGTGACCTTCTATAAAAAAAACTACCATGGACTCTTTTTTTCGGCTTTTGAGTCAGGAAATCGTTCGACTTTCGGGCAAGTCAAGTTAGGGACGCTCGTCAGTAGAGCTTTCCGTTTGCTTTCCTTCCGGCTAGTGGGCTCATTCCTCTAGGGCTATCGGTTCATAAGGTCTTGCAAAGCCGTCTCTTCTTTCTGTTTGTCGGGCGGTTTATAGGGCAACTCGTTGAAACTACTCGTAGATTCCTTTACGTTCCAGGCGCTTTTTCGGTAAAGTGAGAAGTAGTAGATAATCTTCTTTTCGATGCAGAAAAAAGACGCAAGTGACGCACTCTTGAATTGTGAAGGGTTATTCGATGACTTGATGCTCGCCACCCTACTCAGCACTGTGCTACTCGGGAAGTGAAATTGGTTTCTACTTGATGCTTGAGTATATTTGGAGGCGTCGGCAGGCATAATAGGAGTTATGTTGCCTTGAGGGGCTGCGTGGAGGCAGTTATGGTGATGTCAGCTGATGTACGGAGGCACGTGTTGGCCATAGTACTAGTCCTAGGGTTTTAATAGAAATGGATAGACGACTTGATGCCCCGTGTACTAGTTAGTTGGCAAAGGGAGATTCTAACTACCTAGTGGGCAAAGGTCGAATGAGGGGTCGGCTCTCCGGATTTGAAAGTTCAGCCCTACTACCCTATAGTATAGTATTTTTCCCTGTCTAAGCTATATCAACAAGGCCTCAAACTCATCCGCTTGTAAATTCATGGTGTAATACTCACTCGTAAATGAAAAAATGATTGGTGTAAGAATTTTTCACTGATCAGGTGTGATCAGTCTCATCCGTGTAAGAATTTTGAATTCCTCTTCCAACCCGTCCCGGAATGGGCGTTATGGCAAAGAACAAGAAGAAAAAGAAAGAAGAAATTTGTCCAATAGTCACAAATGGTGCCTCCACAGGTTGACATCCGATCCAACCTAGTAGTAAGCAATCCGCCAAAAGCAACCAAAATATTCCTTGGTGAATCGGGTGAAAACTTGAACTACGCACATACATACTTTTAAAAAAGGGTAAAGCCAACAGAGATATAGAAACGGGTGCTATTGCGGCTACACCTCCCGATTTGTCAGGTAAACTGCGAAGAATGGCATGGATCGGTAGGAAATACCATTCCGGCACAATATGAGGCGGGGTGGGCATCGGATTAGCAGGTATATAATTGTCGGGATGCCCAAAACATTAGGAGCATAAAAAATCCAAATGGAAAAAAAGATAGCAGAAGCTACCCGACCTACTAGATCCTTTACATAAAAATAAGGGTAAGAATCAATTTTTTCCATCTCTGAATGTACACCCAATGGATTATTTGATCCATATTGATGCAATGCGGCCAGATGAAGAAGACTGGTGCCTACTAAAATAAGGGGGAGTAAATAATGGAGACTAAAAAACGATTTAAGGTGGCATTGTCCACAGAGAAACCACCCCAAAGCCAAGTCACTATGGTATCTCCTACTACAGGTATGGCACTAGCTAAGCTTGTAATTACTGTAGCTCCCCAAAAGCTCATCTGACCCCAAGGCGGTATGTATCCTATAAAAGCTGTCACAATCATTAATAGGAATATGACAACTCCGAGACACCAAACTAATTCCCTAGGACTGCTATAACTCGCATGATATAGACCACGAAAAATATGAAGGTGAACCACAATGAGAAACATACTTGCCCCATTAGCATGCATATAACGGAGCAACCAGCCCCCTTCAACATCTCTCATAATGTGTTCTACGCTGTTGAAAGCTAGATCCACATGAGGTGTGTGATGCATAGCTTAAAAAACGCCAGTCACTATCTGAATGACTAAACAAATACCAGCTAACGAACCGAACCCCCACCAATAACTAAGATTGCTCGGGGTTGGATAATCTATCAAATGCTGGTTAAGTGTGGAGGATATAGGTTGTTTAAGAAGAGAGAATCGTTGGTTCCTAATAGTCATTTCTCTTTTCTATCGTGACAACTCCTCTTCCCCCTTATCGTTTCACACCTTGCCTTGATGGAAATTGGCTTCGTTGTGCCCTGAATAATAAAAAAGCTGCATGATCATCCCATTTTGGTGAGAGGGAGGCAGTCAATCACCTCGGCTACGGATTTGTCGGTTGGTTTATTCTCGAAATAACGTCATTCGAAAAAAAAACTGCCGGTTTCTTAAGGTGACCGGAGGGAGGAACGACTAGTCATTAAGAAACCCATGAAAGATAAGGCGACCAGTAGGGTCAGGCTGTAGCTGCAGGGCGGAGTTCGACGGAGACTTTCATGAAGAAGTTTTGCCTGTGTGCAAACTACCTACCCCTTTTCAAAAGAACGTCGATTTCAATCTCAACAAAGAAAGAACTAAAATGAAAGCAACATTGCTTGTTGTCCTATTACTCTTTCTTTTTGCCTGCCTTGTGGTGGAAACACGAGAAATTTTAGAAATTAACTCTCGGAAACTCTTATTGGACGAGAGAGAGTCAATATGATATTGACGTTGGTTCTACCAACGAAACGAATAACTTTTTGTATCATTTGGAACCCTATTAGTAAGCGGGCCCACACCTAGACTCTGACTTCAATGGTGGGAACAACCTCAGCACTCCGACGTGAACATGAACAAGAGTTCTCTTACATAATTTCTTTATAATAGCGGTCGATCCCTCGGGAGTGAGATTCGTTACTTTAGATGTTGTTTACGCGGTGATCTTCTATCTTTCCGACAATTACTGTACTACCCTGTACGTAGTCTATGTCTGGGGAGACGGGTGCGGTAGAGAGGTCCCCCACTTCGATTCCCGTCCCGTTAGCATCTCCGATCCGAGAGTTGGGATGACTCCGTTAGGTCTTTTCGGTCCGGAGCCGGACGGTAATGGACCTACAACCCTTGCTTGTAGACCAGCTACAGAGCTAACTATTGGTTTGGTGGTTGCTTGCTACCAAGACGATTTCTTTATGCCCATCAAAGGACCTCGAGATGCTAATCCACGAAAAACGATACGAGAAATGCGAAAGAACTCAACTACGGAACGAGGGCGACCCATGGAAATACATCGGTTTCTTACTCGTGCAAAGGAACTATTTCTTGGCAACTTGGACAGCTTATAACGATGTTTGTCCCGCATATCAGACAGAAGATCGGGATCTTTACAAAAGGCTTTATAAAGCTTTCGTCTCAATTCATATTTAGCTGCGAGCAATCTACGTTTGTGATCTCGTATATTTCGCTTCTCCGACATCTTACTTAGTTTCCCCCTCATCTTTTAGCAAAAAGCCGCTCCACGGTGGTAAAGTCTCATCTTTTGTGTTGGCCGAAGTTACAATAGTCACATTAAACCCTCGAATATGCTCGAAGATCTCGAAATGATCTTCCAGTTCCGGGGAGAATTCGCAAAACTCCGTTTCCATCGAGAATTTAATTGGGTTTTCCCGTATTTCGACCGGAGAATCTAACATAGACATTACTGTTGAGATTCTGACCAAAAAATTAGACATTCCATGCCCTCGGAGAGCGCTTTGTCGTGCAAAGTCACTGACATATCCTGTGTCTTTTTCGGACCCCAAGAATGAATTGGAACGAAACGACTTTCCTGCTTGGAAATAAGGGCCCTTTTTTGTCTTAAAGAATCTCTGACCGTGCGGAATCTCCATAGCCAATTTTCCAAATTTGATTCTGAACTCAGAGGATGGTATTAATCTTATTTCACACAATCCAGGAACTTCCATAACGTTGGCGTGATTCGGTTTGAGCAACGGATCCTGATGTGATACATCTTCGTAATGAAAATGGAGTGGAAACATCATGATGAGTTGGCTTTTCCGGTTTTTTTAGAATGAGCACTATGAACTATCCGCTTCAAAAAGGATAGTTGATCGAACCGAAAACAACGTTAAGTCAACGAGTTGTCTAAATAGCGGAGTAAATGAGATTCTAGATGCGGTATTTCCTTAGTGATTCTTTCAGGGTGTTTTGGCTCGCAATAGACGCTAGGGTCCTGATCAAGCAAGACATAGTCCTATCTATCTACCTCTCCAGACACAATATCTTGAGTACTTATGATGGTGACTACATCTGCTGGCATGTGATGTTTGGACATAGAATCGAGTCCTTGTGAATGGGCAGAGCCAGGTGCTCTTATTTTACGACAGTAGGGACGATTGCTTCCATTACTGACAAGAAAGACACCAAATTCTCCTTTAGGTGCTTCAACTGCGGTATAGGTAGAAGGAGCTGGTGTGGAAAAACCTTCTGTATAAGGTTCGAAATGGTGAATTGAGGTAGAGTAGACCGATGATCCTGTAGTCATTTGGTCGGCTATGGAAAGAAAAAGCTTGCATCTGCTCCCCCTAAACTATAACCGGTCCCATCTCTCTCCAAACCTAACGTGGCAGTTTCCCATCATAGGGCTTTCTATCTATAGATTGAGCCATTACCAACCAAGGATCCCATTCGTTCAGAACTCAGTTGACAACTTCTATAGATAAGGCGGAGCGTCCTTGGTTCAGCATTATAGCACATAGGCTTCGGCGCTACTAGAGCGCTTTGCTAACGCTCGGCTAAGTCGTTGAACCCTCGCGTGTTTGCTTTCCTAGTAGCGAAAGCGCTTCTCTTTGCCCCTTAAGTATAAGTAGAAGGACAAGAAAGAGATTATTGGTTTTATTGCTCCCGCTTCCTCATCTGTGCTCGTCAAGCCAACTTAGCTTTTTGGGAGGTGAAACAGCGGTTGAAGCGGACATTTCGAAATGACAGCATCGAAGATATTTAAATATACACGGTCACGGTTATCCCGGACTGCGTTCCGGAAAAAGTAGCCTACTTGACAGAAAGGGCGGGCACTCTCGTGTTTCAACCCCACCTTACTTTGATAGTTGTGGGGCGCTGTGTACCTCCCTCCGGTCGCCTCTACGAGTTGCAAGTGAATAGGGCCGGTGCGTGGCGAATGGAACGGTTCATCAAGCCATTTCTCGCCTCAACCCCCTAAATAGGAAGAGTGGTACTTTACTAATAGGGGGCAATTGCATCGCACCTGACTGTGAAGGACCTCTCGATACCTGTTGTTCACTTCGTAACTAGTGGCCGGTTTCCCGTCGCGGAAGCCTTTTCCCAGTGCCCGGAGCCCCAACGAGGAAGGTGTTAGTGGTTTCTCATGGGTTCAATAATGCTAATCCCTCTTTTTGTGCTACTCCTACAGGAAGAAGATAAGAAAACACGAAGCGTTCTCTTGCTTTCCCAACCTATTGTTTCTAAAGGCTGCCCTCTCTCGGCTGGATTTTGGTCCAGCCTACTACGAGGATCCTGTATCCCGTACATCGTCTTTCTCCCTCCTGGGTTCCCGTGGTTCCTATGCCGCCGCGTTTCTCGGTCCTTTTTCTTTTAGTGCTTCAACCCAAAGCGATAGCTTGACGCGTTTTCAGTGCATAAGATGGCTGCGCTCCAGCTCACTCAAGAATGGGACGGCAGTGGTCCACCGGCAAGCTCGTTCTGATCTTGGATGCAGTACATTGGAATCCTGAAGCACCACCACCACGAACGCTACCGCGCGTGCGCCTGCGGTGCGGTAAGGCACCACCCTGTTGTGCCAGAAGCCAACTCTGGCGTGTCAGCTTAGTTATCCTCATCACGCCACAACCTTGATGTCTAGCTTCCCAACTGGTAGACGATTCCTTTTCCCCCAGATCAATGAAGAAAGGAGAAGTCAGTTGATTCTTCCGAAGAACCGGAAGCGAAGTGCTATGCCGGGGCGAGGGGACGGGAAAAGAAACTGCTCCCAAGAAAGATATTGGGGGTTCCCAATGCTTCTACACGCCCAACGAGATGCGCCAACCTCGGGATGCTTTACACCTAACCCCATGACAGTTCCGAGACGGAGCTTAACCTGAGTCTCGGTTAAGAACGGCGATGATCTACGTTTCACACGGCGCACGATTCCATGGATAGTTTCATTCGACATCGTGATGGAGGACATAGCTTATGATCATCGTCTTTGATCATGCCACTAGGCATTTGATTAGGACATTACACAATGATCCGAACACTTTGTCGTATCTCTTCGATACGGATACAGTAACGATCATAGCGATCTCCTCTGGTACCTACTGGAACGTCAGGATTCGATTGGTCATGAACATCGTAAGGTGCTGCTCTTCGCGAATCCCAGCATACCCCAGGTTGGGATGGGTAGGCCCACCACTTCACTTTCACTTAGGCCCAGGCCTAAGTCAGTGAGGGGACCCTGTCGGGCTCCTTCCCCCCCAAAAAAACAAACTATACGTGGGAGTTTCCCTTCATACGGCTCGAATCATTCTCAGATGCCCCGAGAGGCATCCTTTCCTTAAGGGGGTGGTTCACGCGCGTGCAAACGAGCACCGGCCGCAACAACAAGTAAACTATGACCAATAGAGTCAGACCCCTTACAGAATGGTGGCGTCATCCTTATTTTTTCTTGTGATGGTTGAGGAGTTTCTTTATCTGAGGGTGCGGGACGCTCACGGTGTCCGTGCCTTCCGTACCACCACAGGTCGTTCGTCGGGCGGATCCCGCTCCTAAACATAAGGGAGGGATAGGGGAAGGGTGCCGGGCCTATCATATAAAGAGGGTTGTAGAAAGAGACACCGGCCACCTATTTTCATTCGACGTTCAGGGGCGTCCGATTCGATCGACGAATTCGGCGAGCTGATCTGCTTTGATCCAGGAGAAAGCCCAGTCAGCCACCTTTTCGGTGCAGGTCAAGTGACCTACAGATCGGCCTTCGCTTTTTGAGACTTCCTCTACCCACATGTCTATGTGCCCGCATCACTTCCATATGGAGAAAGATGGGCTTACCATGTTCCATCAATAGCACCTAACCTATGCCGATTTTGGCGGACCGTGCTCCACCCCGGTGAACTCATGCGGTTCCAACGTGCCCAGAGGCCAGAGGCGAATCCGTTCACGGTCCGTAGGACCAACACCATTTGAAGGTGGATGGCCCGCCCTGCCTAGAATATGAATCTTTGACTGGGCTTACACACATTCGCTCACTTACGCTGTCCCCCCTCAGCTCACCCTAGCCCCGGGTACGTCATCTCCAAGGCTTCACACAAAATCTTCACTGACAACATATGCATGCTTGAGTAGGGTCAGGCAGAACCGTTGTTGCCTGATGGGAACTTCCCCCATATTGCTATCAATGTCTTCATGTCGCATGACCTCTTAACATTACACCACTGAATCCCCAATCCTTTGCTTGCTGTGCAGTGACAGTACCAATATCCACTAATTGTTGTTTCCAGATACGGTTGCCGGTTGACATCTCTTCTAATTCGTCGATACGAGAAGCAAATTATTGTGTGGAGGAATCAATATCTCGACATAAGCTAAGAGGCAGATCTTGTGCCACTCCACCAGGTCGTATGAAACTGGCATGCATCCTGGCTCCCGGGACTCTTTCATAGAATTCCAACAATTTCTCCCGCTCCTCAAAAGCCCAAAGGAACGGAGTTGATGCTCCCACATCCATAGCATGAGTAGTTGAAGCAAGTGAATGATTTGAAATTCGAGTTATTTCACGGAATACCACTCGTATATATTGAGCTCGTAATGGTACCTCACAATTCAAAAGTCTCTCTACGGCTGAAGAATGAGCGTGTTCTTTGGCCATCATAGAAACATAGATAGGGTCAACGACAGAACGAAGAACTCACCCTAGATACAGCTTTTTCGTACACGTTCACTTGCATCACATACATAAGTGCTCTCTGAATCGTGCAATAAGGTCACCCATAACACGGCTCTCCCAATGGAGTTACCTTAGCCCCGGGCCATGATATTGGAAAAATGGCAGCGTAACTACTTATTATAATCGTCGTCAAAAGCAGGGTGCCTTTTGAGGGAGGGAAAGCGTTTCAATAGGAGCCCTACTTCCTTCAGTAGCAAACATCTTAAGAGTAACCTGGTGGAGCGCACCTTTGGTACTTTGCTTCTTATAGTCAAAGTGGGGGACTTGCGCTTGAATTGAAGTAGCACCTTTTATGAGTGGGGCTCCTAGGTAGCGCGTTCGTGGAGCCAAACCGAAGGAAGAGCAAAAGGAAGGTTGGGTGCTTATGGGGCGATGCCATCCGGCCTCAAATAGGAAGGGGCTTAGCTCTGGATCCCGCCTGCTTGCAGAAATGAATGGATCAGAAGGGGGGCTGGGTTCTGTTTCCGGGCCGGGCGCGGGAGGTGAAGGCCAGAAGAAGAAGACAAATGCGCCTTCCTGGTAAGGAAGAGGATAAAAAGGTGCTGTCATCTATCTCGACCAGTTTCCCGAGGCGTTGGAAATCAAGACTGGCTCAGAGAATCACTGGCGTGGTTTCTCCCTGCCCCATCGTTTCGCCAACAAAGAAGTCATCCTTGACTTGACGATTGACCATTCCTTCCCTACCGAGCCGCCTCTCTTCTCCATTTGAAGTACTTACCTTACCTCTGCCTTCCATTTTTTTATAACATACCGTCCAATCACTAAGAAAAAAGAATGTGAAATTCAAAAAAAAGAAGACTTCGTCTGTGATTTTCTCGGCCCCAAGGGAGTTTACTCGACCCATTCTCCAGTCTCCCGCACTGCTCAAGTGTGCGACTCCGTGTGAGGACCTCCTTCCCTTTTGCTCTGCCCACTCTCCGTTCACACGGTTATCAAAGCGGAGGAAGGGTGGGCAGCATGTACCACGAGCCCTCTGTCCCACACATCTATCAAGAAGCAAGTGTAGTTCACCGGTTCCACCGAATGCTCCTATCTCTCGGCAAAGATCGTGTGAGTGTGCAGTTATGCTTCGGATGCTTCACCATGGAATAGATCGACCCAGTTTTCCCGTTCTTTTCTAGTGCGCTCACTTTGTATCTCCGACACACAAAGAAGGATGCGGTGGGAAGGAAGCAGCCCTAGCCTCTGTTCGACCGATCATTCCGCTGGCATCTCGCATTCACGCCCCCGTTTGACTGCCGCTCGGGGATGTAGTTGTACATACGTGAGTCTTAGTGGGTCGTTGGCTCCACCTGTTATCTCCTTCTACGACATGCTGTTGTCGTCGCCATATTCAATATGTCACTTAGTCATATCTGCCTCGCTGCGGGTCAGCACCTCCGAAAGAAACGGAGGACTTCATTCAGTGACTCCTCGATCGCCCTCTGAACGATCAGAATAAGGTAAAGCTTGAAGATAAGTTTTGTACTCTATTAATTTCTCAGTCCCTCTAGTCGGGTGGGTGCCGGTCGGTCTTTCGGCCAGATCCCCCTGAAAACCGTACGTGCGGGTCTCCCCGCTTGCGGCTCACGCCATTCGAGGTGGCCCAGCCCAGCATTCATTCGCAAATCCTTTTTGAAATTGAGACTGCTCGACCTCGGAAGCTAATTCGGGTGTAGGCAGCACTGTCTGTCTACCGTTGACTCTATCTATTCATTGATCCATTGGCTCGCTCCCTCCCTCTTTTTCCAAGAATGAATGAGCCGCTCGGAAAAAGCCTTCCATTTCTGTCAAATGACCCGGCCTCCCCCGGCTCTTCCACCGTCCGAGCTCCCTTTCCTCCCTATGCTCCCCCGGCGCAGGCCTACCACGCTTCGCGCCTGCGGCATTTTCGTCAGACGGTCTTTGCCAGTAGTGACATCCTCCCCGCAGGCTGTCTGTATGGGTGGGTTGTCCCTTGCTGCTACATTCTGTTAGGCGCTATGGATTACAGGAAAGAAAGTAGTTGACTTGGACAGCACGCGGGTTACACGTTCCACTGTGCCGAGATGTGAGGTGCAGGTGGTGATGATCACCCCGGGGTATGCGCTAGCGCCCTTGACGGGCACTCCAGGACCTGCCAACGCTCGTGAAAACCCAAGGCTTAAGAGCACCTTAGCTAGTCCTGCTCCGACCGGATGTGTGGATAACGAGGCCACCTTCACAACCTTCTCCCTTCTATCCCTATCCAAAGGTAGGGCGGTTCGCTTGAGTTGCTCAACCGCCCCTTTGCCCGGTGCTCATGACACGCTACGGAACCCCCACCCTGCCGGGGGGCCGAGCAGGGCATAGCTAGCGGCATAGGAGCCTACTCAGCGTCAGCGGCTTCGTGCCGCACTGGAGTGATCCAATATATGGTTTCGCATGTTCCACCACTTCTCCGTTCATTTCCAATACTGATCGTGAAACACCATGAGCAGCAGGATGTTGAGGTCCGGAATTCGAAGTGAAATTCTTGATTTGCCCGTTCCTAGTCGTCATGGGAAAGAAAGGTGCTTGCGAAATAAGAAAGAGATTATCCCCCTAGAGCTTGTCCAGTACCACCAGTACTAAAAATGCATCTCCTTCGCCCGCGCGCGTCTACCTGGCTGTCGCCTTGCATGCAAGTGAAGCTCTATTGGCGACAATTAATAGCTCACTGAGCGATGATTGATGCAGTCAGTGCCCTCGATTGTTCCAGATAGAAGGATCATGGCGCCCCAGAACCATGACATCCATCAGCTGCAGCATCTCCTTGCGTGCAAGAGACTTCTATGCCGGCCTTCCTTCCCGGCTCTGTGTTGAAAAAAAGAGGCAGCTAAAGCAAATCACATTTTTTTTCTTTGCCAACCAACCACTTGGTACCAAGCAACCGGTTAGCTGTAGCGCTTTCAAAGTCGAAGAGTGGTCTCTTAGAAGTGGTGGTGTAAGAAGCGCGCTATCTATCCTCTTTGTCTTGAAAGAAAGTGAGTAAGCGTAGCGAAGCATATACGTTAGATAAGTAAGCAGCGTAATAAGCCGGCCTTTGAAGACCCAAGAAAGAATAAATTCATGAATGCCAGTGTCCCGGAATAGAACATATGATTGATTGAATGAAGTGGCTGGCGTGGCGAGAAAAAGAAGTGTTGGTCCCATGCACCATGCCTACAGCCCGCTCTTGTCATGCAGGGTCCCCACTAGATTACTTTAACATGGGGGCTGTTTGCCTTTGGTAAAGATGGGGAAGACCTGCTCGCTGACCCCTCTCTTCCTTCCTATGGACGACCAAAAGCAGGGTGCTCCCTATAACTCATCTAAAGGGCAGGGCATATAAGACTTGATTTGCGGCAGTCGACGGATGATACTAGCTTGTATAAGCCATCAAATTACCCTATATCTTAAATAAAGGCCTGTTCTAGTTCTGGTAGAGCTCCTGTTCTATCTAAGCGGGAGCATTCTCCATCGAACTCCACCCTGCAGCTACAGCCCGACCCTACTGGTTGCCTCTGCCATTAAAGAAGGGGAGATGGAAGGGCAACCGTGCATAATGCAAGGCGTGTGTGGAAGCGAGCAGGCAGGAATGAAGGTTGTGTAACATCACTGAATTTATTACCACCTGGCGTAGTGGTGCTTCGACCACATAAATAGAAAGAAGGAATAACGAAATGAAAATTCTATCTATTAGAAATGAAAAGGAACTGCTTATTATAGCGGGAACCTTCCGCGGGTGTTTCTCCAAAATAAAACGCAGCCGTTGGAACGTCGAATCGACGTAAGTGGAAGGAAGAATGCATAATCTAAGGCAGAGGAGAAAGGACGGATCACCTGCCGATCTTTGATCCAACAAAAAAAACTATGCCAGAAGAATAGGATATAAAGATTGACTGGTACAAACTCCATCAATCAATCTACGCTCATTGAGGAGACGGTGACATAGAAAAAAATGGGGGGCACGAACGAAAGAGATGTGTGGCTGAGGGGAGGAGAGAAAGAACGCATGCATTGAAACTGCATTATTATAGGGGTATGGGGTTCGAGAATCTATGATAGGAAGGACATCTAAGGCTAAGGAAGAAGTCAAGGCGACCGGAGGGAGCTGAGAAGTGGTGATCTCATCTCGTCTTGCTTGCTGCGAGAGAGGAAGCTTCCGGACCACCTTTTCCAGCCAGATAGCGAGCGATCACTCAGCAATGATACTGTCGGCCGGGAATAAGTACATATCCCTTACGGGAATCGAACCCGTGTCTTCGACATGAAAAGACGATGTCCTAACCACTGGACGAAAGGGACCAAAAAGCAATTCTTCATATATCTCAGCCATTAAAGAAGGGGAATAGAAGTGGTTTGTTTTGTTTCTATACGAAATTCGACGATTTAGTTTGTGTTCATGTTGGCGATTTCTGATGTGAATTCGGCGGGTCGTCCCCCTTCCTACGGGTTCCCCACCGACCCAGTGACACATCAACCACACCCCTTCCTTTTCTCCGATCATAAAGCCCCCAATCCCTTTCTTTGTCTTTTATCCCCCCGTCCCGTTCTTTCTAATTCAAAAAAGAAAGGGGGGGCGGTAAGGTGCCTATGGTTTGACAGGCTTGCAACAACCAAATGGCACTCGCTGCTCGCAGGCCTAGTTTCTATTATGATTTCGATGTCTATTCGACTCTCCTTTGACTCCAGCCCCAGAAGCTATTCACCAGCACCTGCACTTACGAGACTACTATTTATTGCTAAAATTTCTCATTGATCTTCCAATATAATCATAAAAAGGAGAGAAGAAACGGAAAAAAAAATGAGCTAAAGCCTCAAGGTAATGTCAATTAAACAACTCTCTTCTCTGTCTACGCTCGTTCCTGCCCTTAAACGAAGCTCTCTCTGTTTGCTTCCTTCTCCTTGCTAACTAGAAATGATCTCTTACGACTAGCATTGTGATTCACGCATCTCGCCGTGCCTGAGATATTAGTGGGTAAATATTACAGGATATTGGCCATCTTACAGGTTTCTCGTTAGCAAGGATAGAGAGACAAAAGTACCGCTTCGAAAGTACGTGATGTGATCTTCCCATCGGCGCATTGACAGTGTTCTTTTTCCAGATGATGTACCCGATTTCCGGCCCCCAGTACTTCAGTGCTTTCACCCTCTTCCTCTTGTCCCTATTGGGACCCCCTACCTCCGTCTCACCAAGCGCCCGCCCCCGTGTCTTTCCACTTCTGTCGTTAAGGAAAGCAAGGCCCACTAGAAAAAGGGGCATTTCGTACCATACTATTGCACGCACCCTAAAGTCCATTTTTGCAGATTTTTTTGAGCTCCAGGCAATTTCCTACATTTTATTAAAGATAACGATCTCTTTATTAATGACAAGATTTTTGTAGCCTAATTTTGTCTTCTTGTATTTTTCTGTCGAAGATGGCGATCACCCGGTTCCAACTGACATTTTTACGGATTTTTCTTAGATTGTGGATTTTTTCTACATTTTCTGGAAAATATGAATCTTTTTATTAAAAGAAATGATTTTTTGGCCTAATTTCGTCTTCTCTTTTTTAGCTGAATATGGAGATCTCCCGGTTCCAACCGAAATGTGTGCGGATTTTTCTGATCTCGGGGCTATTTTCTACATTTTCTGTATGATATGAATATTTATATTAAATTATATGATTTTTATAACCTAATTTTTTCTTATCTTATTATTTAGTTAAAGATGGCGATATCCCGGTTCCAACAGACATTTTTACCGATTTTTCTGAGATCGGATCTAGTTTTCTCATTTTCGAGAAGTTATGGATCTTTTTATTAAATGATATGATTTTCTGAACTATTTTTTTCTTCTCTTATTTTATTGTTGAAGATGGCGATCTCTCAATTGCAACCAAGTTTTTTGCGGATTTTTCTGAGCTCTGGGCTATTTTCTACATTTTCGAAATGTTCTGAATCTTTTTATTTAATGATATTATTTTTAAGCCTAATTTTATCTTCGCTTATTTTTAGTTGAAGATGGCGATCTCCCGGTTCAAATGGACATTTTTGCGTATTTTTTTGAGCTCGCTGCTATTTTCTACATTTTGTGGAAGATATATACCATTTTAATAAATAATATGACTTTTATAGCCTTAGTTTGTCTTTTCTTATTTTTTTAGTTGAAGATGGCGATCTTCCAGTTCCAACTATATTTTTGTAGATTTTTCTTACCTTAAGACTATTTTTCAACATTTTCTGGAGGATATAGACCTTTTAATGAAAGATTTGATTTTTTGGCCTGATTTTTGTTTTCTCTTTTTATGATGAAGATGGCGATCTTCCGGTTCCAACGGACATTTATGCAGATTTTTTGAGCTCCGGGCTATTTTCTTCTTTTTCTATACAATATGAATATTTATATTAAATGATATGATTTTTATTACCTAAATTTGTATTCTCTTATTTTTCAGTTGAAGATGGGAATTTACCGGTTCCAAGAAAAATTATTGCAGATTTTTCTGAGCTCGGGGCTATTTTCAACATTTTCGAAAAGTTATGGATATTTTTATTAAATGAAATGATTTTTTGGACTAATTTTGTCTTCTCTTATTGTTCAGTTCAAGATGACGATCTCCTGGTTCTAACGGATATTTTGCGTATTATTCTGACATCGAAACTATTTTTAAATTTTCTAGAAGACCTGGATATCTGTATTAAATGATATGATTTTTGGCCTAATTTTGTCTTCTTTTATTTTTCAGTTGAAGATGGCCATCTCCCGATTCCAATGGACATTTTTTCGGATTTTTATAAGCTCGATGCTATTTTCTACAATTTATGAAAGATAATGATCTTTTTATTAAATGAAATGATTTTTGTAGAATATGTTTGTCTTCTCTTATTTTTATCAGTTGAAGATGGTGATCTACTTGTTCCAACGAACATTTTTGAGGATTTTTCTTAGCTTGGGGATATTTTTCTACATTTTTAGGAAAATATGGATATTTTTGTTAAATAATATGATTTTTTGGCCTAATTTTATCTTCTATATTTTTTCAGTTGAAGATGGCGGTCTTACGGTTCCAATTTACATTTGTGCGATTTTTTAGCTCCAAGCTATTTTCTACACGTTCTATAATAAATGGATCTTTATATTAAATGATATGATTTTTATAGCCTAATTTGGCCTTCTCTTATTTTTAGTTGTAAATGGCAAGCTCCTTGTTCCAACGAATATTTTTGCGTATTTTTCTGAGCTCGGGTCTATTTTTCTCATTTTCGGGAAGTTGTGTATCTTTTTATTAAATGATTTGACTTTTAGCCTAATTTTGTCTTCTCGTATTTTTAGGCAAGATGGCGATCTCTCGATTCCAACAGACATTTTTGCGCATTAATCTCACCTTGGCACTATTTTCTAAATTTTCTGGATGATATGGATCTTTTTATTTAATGATATGATTGTTGACCTAATTTTGGCTTCTCTTATTTTTCAGTTGAAGATGGCGATCTCCCGTTCCAACTGATATTTTTGCGGATTTTTCTAAGCTCTGTGCTATTTTCTACATTTTATGGAAGATATGTATCTTTTTATTAAGTGAGATGATTTTTATATCCTACGTTTTCTTTCCCTTATTTTTTTGATTGAAAATGGCGATCTACTAGTTTCGACGGACATTTTTGCATACTCTTCCCAATTTGGGACTAATTTTCTACTTTTATATATGATATGGATCTTTTTATTAAATGATACGATGTTTTGGCCTAATAAGTCTTCGCTTTTTTAGTTTAAGATGTCGATCTCCCGGTTCCAACGAACATTTGTACGGATTTTTCAGAGCTCCGTGCTATTTTCTATATTTTATGAAAGATATGGATTTTGTATTAAATGACATGATTTTTTGCCTAATCTTATTTTCCTTATTTTTCAGTTGAAGATGGTGATCTTCTGGTTCTAACGAAAGTTTTTGCGGATTTTATTGAGCTCTGAGCTATTTTATACATTTTATGAAAGATATGGTTCTTTTTATTAAATGATCTGATTTTTATAGCCTAAGTTTATCTTCTCATATTTTTTTCAGTTGAAGATAACGATCTCTCGGTAACAACGGACATTTTTGTGGAATTTTCTGAGCTCAGCGCAATTTTCTACAGATAATTGAAGATATGAATCTTTTTATTAAATGATATTATTTTCATAGCTTAAGTTTTTCTTCTCTTATTTTTCAGTTGAAGATGGAGATCTCCCGGTTCTAACTGACATTTTTGCAGAATTTTCTGTCCTCGAGCCTATTTTCAACATTTTCTGGAAGATATGGATATTTTTATTAAATCATATGATTTTTGGGCCTAATTTTGTCTTCTCTTATTTTTCAGTAGAAGATGGCGAACTCCCGTTCCAACTAACATTTTTGCAGATTTTTCTTTGTCCCCGACTATTTTCTACATTTTCTGTAAGATATGGATATTTATATTAAATGATATGATTTTTATTTCCTAATTTTGTTTACTTTTATTTTTCAGTTGAAGATGGCGATCTCCCAGTTCTAACAAACATTTTAGCAGATTTTTTGAGCTATTTTCTACATTTTATGGAAGATAAAGAACTTTTTATTAAATAACATGATGTTAATTGCCTAAATTCTATTCTCTTATTTTTTTCAGTTGAAGATGACAATCTCCCGGTTCCAACGAACATTGTTGTAGATTTTCTTAGCTTGATGCTATTTTTCTACATTTTCTGGAAGATATGTTTCTTTTTATGAAATGATATAGTTTTTTGGCCTAATTTTGTATTATATTTTTAAGTTGTAGATGGCGATCTCCCGGTTCCAACGGACATTTGAGCGGATTTTTTTGAGCTCCTGGCTATTTTATACATTTTCTGTAAGATATGAATTTTTATATTAAATGATATGATTTTTATAACCTAATTTTGTCTTCTCTTACCTCTCAGTTGAAGATAAATCTCCCGGATACAATGGACATTTTTGCGGATTTTTCAGACTTCAGGTCTATTTTTCTATATTTTCGATAATTTATGGATCTTTTTATTAAATGATATGATTTTTTGGCCTATTTCTTCTTCTCTTATTTTTCAGTTGAAGATGGTGATATCTCGGTTCCAACGGACAATTTTACGTATTATTTTGATCTCAGGGCTATTTTCTAAATTTTCTGGAATATATGAATCTTTTTAATAATATGATTTTTTGCCTAATTTTGTCTTCTCTTATTTTTTCAGTTGAAGATGGCGATCTCTCGGTTCCAATAGACATTTTTGGGATTTTTATGAGCTCGGTGCTATTTTCTAATTTTATGAAAGATAAGGATTTTTTTACTAAATAAGATGATTTTTAAAGCTTACGTTTGTCTTCTCTTATTTTTCAGTTGAAGATGGGCGATCTGCCCATTCCAAAGACATTTTTACGGATTTTTCTTAGCTTGGGGCTATTTTTCTACCTTGTCTTGAAGATATGGATATTTTAATTAAATGATACGATTTTTAGCCTAATTTTGTCTTTTCTTTTTTCAGTTGAAGATGACGATTTCCCGGTTCCAATTTACATTTGTGCGGATTTTTTGAGCTCAGTGCTATTTTCTACATTTTCTATTGGATATGAATCTTTATATTAAATGATATTATTTTATAACCAAATTTTATCTGCTCTTATTCAGTTGAAGATGGCGATCTCCTGGTTTCAATGGATATTTTTGCGGATTTTCTGAGCTCGGGGCTTTATTTCGACATTTTAGGGAAGTTATGGTTCTTTTTATTAAATGATATGATTTTTTGGCCTAGTTTTGTCTTCTCTTATTTTTCTGTTGAAGATGGCGATCTTAAGGTTCCAATGGACATTTTTGCGGATTACTCTGACATCGGTGCTATTTTCTAAATTTTCTGGAAAATAAGGATCTTTTTATTAAATGATTTGATTTTTGGCCTAATTTTGTCATCTCTTATTTTTTTAGTTGAAGATGACAATCTCCCTATTCCAACTGATATTTTTGCCAATTTTTCTGAGGTCGGTGCTAATTTCTATATTTTATGGAAGATATGTATCTTATTATTAAATGAGATGATTTTATAACCTGCATTTTGCTTCCCTTATTTTTTCAGTTGAAGATGGCGATCTACTTGTTCCAACGGATATTTTTGCAAACTTTTCTTAGCTTGGGACTATTTTTCTACATTTTCTATAAGATATGGATCTTTTTATAAAATGATATGATTTTTGGCCTAATTTTGTTTTCTCTTTTTTAGTAGAAGATGCCGATTTCCCGGTTCAACAGACATTTTAGGGATTTTCAGAGCTCCGAGTATTTTCTACATTTTATGAAAGATATGGATATTTTTAGTAAAGGATATGATTTTTGGACTAATTTTGTCTAATCTTATTTTTCAGTAGAAGATGTCGATCTCCCGGTTCAAACATGCATTTTTGCAGATTTTTCTGAGATTCGTGCTATTTTTAACTTTTAATGGAAGATATGACTCTTTTTATTAAATGATATGATTTTTATAGCCTAAGTTTGTCTAATTGAAGATGGCGATCCCGGTTCTAACGGACATTTTTGCATATATTTCCGAGCTTGGGGTTATTTTCGACATTTTATGAAAGATATGGGTCTTTTTATTAAATGATATGATTTTTATAGCCTTATTTTTGTCTTCTCTTATTTTTCAGTTGAAACTGGGGATATCCTGGTTCAATCGGACAGTTTTGCGGATTTTTATGAGTTCAGGGCTATTTTATACGGTTAATTGAAGATAAGGATCTTTTTATCAAATGATCATTTTTATAGCCTAAGTTTGTCTTCTCATATTTATTTAGTTGAAAATGGCGATCTCCCGGTTCCAACGAACATTTTTGCGGATTTTTCTTACCTCAAGCATATTTTCTACATTTTCTGGAACATATAGATCTTTTTAGTAAACAGTATGATTTTTGGGCCTTATTTTGTTTTCACTTATTTTTCTGATGAAGATGACGATCTCCCGGTTTCAATGAACATTTTTGCGGATTTTTCTTAGCTCCAAGCTATTTTCTACATTTTTGGAAATCTAAGAATTTTTTTATTAAATGATACGATTTTTATCGCCTAATTTTGTCATTCTCTTATATATTTTTGCAGTTGAAGATGGTGATCTCCCGGTTCCAATAGACATTTTTTGCGTATTGTTTTTGAGTTCGGTGCCATTTTCTACCTTTTATGGAAGATTTTGAACTTTTTATTAAATAATAAGATTTTTATAGCCTTCATTTTTCTTTTCTTATTTTTTCAGTTGAAAATGACGATCTCTCGGTTCCAACGGACATTTTTGCAGATTTGTCTTAGCTTGAGACTGTTTTTCTACATTTTCTGGAAGATATGAATCTTCTTATGACATGATATGATTTTTTGGCCTAATTTTGTCTTCTTCTTTTTTAATTTGAAGATAGAGATCTCCCGGTTCCAACGGACATTTTTGCAGATTTTTTAAGCTCGGGGCTATTTTCTACAGTTTCTGTATTTTTTAAGCTCGGAGGATCGTGGCACCATAATTGGTGACTGTTATTCTCCCAACGTCACTGAAGAGACCACCGAAGTCTATAAATTCAGAAAGGACAAACAGAAGAGGGGTGGTACGAGAAAACTTAACACACTTTATTATTCTTCTTCTACATACTTTGTATTTCTTCCTCCATACAGCTTGAGGAGACTGACTCAAGACGAACCTCTGTGGGTCGATCTTGATAGCACCAAGCCTTTCCTTAAGTTCCCGTCTAACTTAAGCATCGGAGGAGATTTGGGTCGGGAACCAGATCCAATCCCCCTTGACGTTTCTTTGTGGTATAGGAAGCTCGTGATTTGACTCAATAGGAGAGTCGATCTACCGTTCTTTTCAACTATTAATCAAGGTTTGTGTTAGCCCGAGGATCGAACGATTGTCGCATTCAACGGAAGGGTCGATCATACATCCATGATGTGCTCTCTTGTCCCACCTATCATTGACACTGGTTCTTCAATCCAAGGGTCACACTCCACCAACTTACAAGGCTCCACCTCGACAGAGGAGTCCGCGTCAGCACAAATACTGTTGACGCCAATTTTGGCTTTAACAGTTAGTACCATCTATGGGAAATCTCAGTCAATATCACAAGGCAACTACAACCATATGTCGATTGGACCTAAGAACACTGAACCAATTCTTGGTTTGGCTGAGAACACTCGAAACGAGGATGACGTTCTCATCAAAGATGCTGCAGATTCTGGGTCATCATCAAAGGAGCTAAGAGTACTTTTGGTAACTCAGAAGCAATTCAACAAGTTTGCTAAGCAGATCAAAAAAGCCTGACCGTTTTAGCCGCTGCTATGAAAAAAAGCATGGGGCACCCACAACAGGCTGACGAGGAGCATCAGTCTCCTAATCCAACTCAAACACTCGTAAGGGAGCGAACCACTCCCAAAGACCCAAGGTTGGGCAAGCAAAGGCCTGAGCGACAAGAGAATTTGCAGCTCAATGTGACTTCTACATCTCAACGGAATCGAGAGATGTGGAATAACAACTGTGCCTCTGGGCACAATTGAGGTCCTGGGCCCTCCACCAAAGGGCAATCCATTCATAGCATTTTAGACCAGGTAATAGATCAATTCACTCAAGGTCGCAGTCCATATGGATTTGCAGTTGGCACAAAGAGAACGGAGAGGAAAGAAAGCCACGTTTGTTCTTCTAGCGTCACTCACCAATAACGCAAGGAGGAGCGAGCAACACTCACTCTTCCTACTAACCGGCAGACTCCTCTGAAGGATAACATCCTGTTTGCCACACTGCTTTCCAAATTCAAGATGCGGGGTTTTCTAAGCTTGGTATTATTTTTCTAAATTTTCTAAAGTTATGGATCTTTTTATTAAATGATATGATTTTTTAAACTAATTTTGTCTTCCCTTTTTTTCAGCTGAAAATGGCGATCTCCCGGTTCCAACTGACATTTTTTCGGATTTTTCTGAGCTCCTTGCTATTTTCTACATTTTCTGTTAGATATGAATCTTTATATTAATTGATATGATTGTTATAGTATAAGTTTTGATTTCTCTTATTTGTCGGTTGAAAATGGTGATCTCCTGGGTCCAACGGACATTTTTGCGGATTTTTCAGAGCTCGGTGCTATTTATATATATTTTCGGGAAGTTATGGATCTTTTTATTAAATGATATATTTTTAGCCTAAATTTGTCGTCTCTTATTTTTCTCGTTGAAGATGGCGATCTCCCGGTTTCTACTGACATTTTTAGGGATTTTTCTAAGCTCCGGGCAATTTTCTAAATTTTCTGTACGATATGAATCTTTATATTAAATGATATGATTTTTAACCTAATTTTGTCTTCTCTTATTTTTTTCAGTAGAAGATGTCGATCTCTCGGTTCCAACGGACATTTTTGCGGATTTTTCGCAGCGCGGAACTATTTTCCAAAGTTCATTGAAGATATGGATCTTTTTATTAAATAATATGATTCTATAGACTAAGTTTGTCTTCTCTTATTTTTCAGTTGAAGATGGCGATCTCACGGTTTCAACGGACATTTTAACGGATTTTTCTAACCTCGGGTCTATTTTCTAAATTTTCTGGAAGATATGGATTTTTTATTAAATGATATGATTTTTGGCCTAATTTTGTCTTCTCTTATTTTTAATTGAAGATGGCAATCTCCTGGTTCGAACAGACATTTTTGCGAATATTTCTGAGCTCCGAACTATTTTCAACATTTTGAGTATGATATGAATCGTTATATTAAAAGATATGATTTTTTACTTAATTTTGTTTGCTCTTATTTTTAAGTTGAAGATTGCGATCTCTAGATTCCAACGGAAATTTTTGCGGACTTTTTAAGATCGATTCTATTTCTACACTTTCGGAAAGTTATGTGATTTTTATTAAATGATATAATCTTTTGGGCTAATTTTGTCTTCTCTTATTTTTTAAGTTGAAGATGGCGATCTCTCGGTCCTAACAGACATTTTTGCAGATTATTCTGACCTCGGCACTATTGTCTAAATTTTCTAAGAGATATGGATCTTTTTATTTAATTATTTGATTACTAAGTTTGTCTTCTTTTATTTTTCAATTGAAGATGGTGATCTCCCTGTTCCAACGAATATTTTTGCGGATTCTTATGAGCTCGGTGTTATTTTCTACATTTGAAGGAAGATATGGATCTTTTAATTAAATGATATGATTTATATAGCATACATTTCTCTTCTCTTATTTTTCAATTGAAGATGGCAATCTACCGGTTCCAATGCACAACTTTGTGGATTTTTCTTAGCTTAGAACTATTTTTCTACATTTTCTGGAATATATGGATCTTTTTATTAAATGTTATGATTTTTCGGCCTAATTTTGTCTTTTCTTTTTTCGGTTGAAGATGGCGGTCTCTCAGTTCCAAAGTACATTTGTGCTAAAAAATTTTGAGCTCCGGGCTATTTTCTACATTTTCTGTAAGATATGGATCTTTATATTAAATGATATGATTTTTATAGCCTAATTTTGTCTTCACTTTTTTCATTGAAAATGGCGATCTCCCATTTCCAACGGACATTTTTACTTATTTTTCTACATTTTGGAAAAGTTAAGTATCTATTTATTAAATGACTTTATTTTGGCCTAATTTTGTCTTCTCTTATTTTTTAATTTAATTTGACGACCTACCGGTTCCAATGGACATTATTGTGGATTTATTTGACCTCGCAGATATTTTTTAAATTTTCTGGAAGATGTAGATCTTCTTTTTAAATGATACGATTTTTGGCCTAATTTTGTCTTCTCTTATTTTTCAGTTGAAAATGTTGATCTCCCAGTTACAACGGACATTTTTGCTAATTTTGGAAAAGTTAAGTATCTATTTATTAAATGACTTTATTTTGGCCTAATTTTGTCTTCTCTTATTTTTTAATTTAATTTGGCGACCTACCGGTTCCAATGGACATTATTACGGATATATCTGACCTCGCAGATATTTTCTAAATTTTCTGGAAGATGTAGATCTTCATTTTAAATGATACGATTTTTGGCCTAATTTTGTCTTCTCTTATTTTTCAGTTGAAAATGTTGATCTCCCAGTTACAATGGACATTTTTGCTAATTTTTCTGAGCTCGGTGCTATTTTCTACATTTTATGTAAACATATATCTTTTTGTTAAATGATATGATTTTTATAGCCTACATTTGCCTTCTCTTATTTTATCAGTTAAATATGGTGATATACCAATTCCAATGGACATTTTTGTAGATTTTTCTTAGCTTGGGGCAATTTTTCTATATTTTCGGGAAGGTATGGATCTATTTATTAAATGATATGATTATTTTGTCTAATTTTGTCTTCTCTTTTTTTCAGTTGAAGATGGCGATCTCCCATTTCCAACGAACATTTGAGCGGATTTTTCCGAGCTCCGGACTATATTCTACATTTTTTGTAAGATTTGGACCTTTTTATTAAATGATATGAATTTTATTGCCTAATTTTGTCTTCTCTTTTTTCAGTTGAAGATTGCCATCTCCCGATTCAAACGGAAATTTTTGCAGATTTTTCTAAGCTAGGTGCTATTTTTCTACATTTTATGGAAGATATGCATCATTTTATTAATTGAAATGAATTTTTTGGTCTAATTTTGCTTCTCCTATTTTAAAGCAGAAGATAACCATCTCCCAGTTCCAAGGACATTTTTGCAGATTTGTTTGACCTCGAGGCTATTGTCTACATTTTCTGAAAGATATGGACCTTTTTCTTAAACCCTTAGATTTTTTGACCGAATTTTGTCTTCTTTTATATTTCAGATAAAGCTGGCGATCTCTCGTTTCCAACGGACATTTTTGCAGATGTTTCTAAGCTCTAGGCTATTTTCTAAATTTTTCATAAGATATGATTCTTCATATTAAATGATATGATTTTTATGGCCAAATTTTGTCTTCTATTTTTTTAGTTGAAGATGGTGATCTCCCGGTTCAAACGGAATTTTTTTGCAGATTTTACTTAGTTTGGATCTATTTTCTGTATTTTGTGAAAGATGTGGATCTTTTTATTAAATGATACGATTTTTGGCATAATTTTATCTTCTCTTATTTTTCAGTTGAAGATGTCGATCTATATGTTCCAACGGACATTTTTACATATTTACTTCGCTCAGACTTATTTTCTGCATTTTCTGGAAGATATAAATCTTTTTATTTATGGATATCATTTTTCGCCAAATTTTGTTTTCTCTTATTTTTCAGTTGATGACGGCGATCTCGCTGTTCCAACAGACATTTTTGCGGATTTTTCTAAGCTCGGAGCTATTTTCTACATTTTATTGAAGATATGGATCTTTTTATTAAATGATACGATTTTTTAACCTAATTTTGTCCTCTTATTTTTCTGTTGAAAATGGCGATCTCCCGGTTCCAAATAACATTTGTATTGATTTTTCTGAGCTCGGTAATATTTTTCTAAATTTTTGGAAGTTATGGATCTTTTTATTAAATGATATGATTTTTGGCCTAATTTTATATTTCCTTATTTTTTTCAGTTGAAAATGGCAATCTCCCGGTTCCAACTAACATTTTTGCAGATATTTGTGAGCTCCATACTATTTTCTACATTTTCTGTAAGATATAAATCTTTATATTAATTGATATGATTTTTATATCCTAATTTTTGTCTTCTCTTATTTTTAAGTTGAATATGGCGATCTCCCGGGTTCAACAGAAATTGTTGCAGATTTTTCAGAGCACTGGGCTATTTGTATACATTTTCGGGAAGGTGTTGATCTTTTATTAAATGATATGATTTTTAATCTAATTTTTTTCGTCTCTTATTTTTCATTGAAGATAGCGATTTCCTGGTTCCAATAGACATTTTCAGGATTTTTATGTGCTTCGGGCTATTTTCTAAATTTTCTGTAAGATTTGAATCATTATATTAAATGATATGATTTTAAGACAAATTTTCTCTTCTTTAATTTTTTCAGTTGAAGATGTAGATCTCCCGATTCCAACAGATAGTTTTACAGATTTTTCTCAGTTCGAACTATTTTAAAAAGTTCATTGAATATATGTATCTTTTTATTAAATGATAGGATTTTAATAGACTAAGTTTGTCTTCTTTTCTTTTTCAATTGAAGATGTCGATCTTCCGGTTCCAGCAGAAATTTTTGCAGATTTTTCTGACCTCGAGGCTATTTTCTAAATTTTCTGGAAGATTGAATCTTTTTATTCAATGATATGATTTTTTTGCCTAATTTTGTCTTATCTTATTTTTCAGTTGAAGAAGGCGATCTCTGGTTCCAACGGAAATTTTTGCGGATTATTCTGACCTCGGGGCTATTTTCAAAATTTTCTAAAAGATTTGGATTTTTTATTTAATGAAATGGATTTTATTGCCTACGTTTCTCTTCTCTCTTTTAAGTTGAAGACGGCGATCTACCGGTTGCAATGCACATTTTTCGGATTTTTCTTAACTTGGGCTATTTTTCTATATTTTCTAGGAAAGTATGGATTTTTATTAAATGTTATGCTTTTTGGCCTAATTTTGTCTTCTCTTTTTTTCATTTGATGATGGCGATCTCTCAGTTCCACGGACATTTATGTGGAATTTTTTGATCTACAGGCTATTTTCTACATTTTCTGTAAGAATATGGATCTTTATATTAAATGATATGACTTTTATATCCTAATTTTGTCTTCTCTTATTTTTAAGTTGAAAATAGCGATCTCCCGGTTCCAATGAATATTTTTGCGGATTTTTCTGAGCTCAAGACTATTTTTGAACATTTTCGGAATGTTATGTATCTTTTATTAAATGATATGATTTTTAACTTAATTTTGTCTTCTCTTATTTTTCCATCGAAGATGGCCATCTACTGGTTCTAACGTACATTTTTTTGCAAATTTATTTGACCTCGTTGATATTTTCTAAATTTTCTGGAAAATATTGATATTCTTATTAAATGATATGATTTTTGGCCTAATTTTGTCTTCTCTTTCTTTTCAGTTGAAAATGGCGATCTCCCGGTTCCAACAGACATTTTTACTTATTTTTCTGAGATCCGTGCTATTTTATAAATTTTATGGAAGATATGTATCGTTTTATTAAATGATATTATTATTATAGCTTATGTTTGTCTTTTCTTATTTTTTTATTTGAAGATGGCGATCTCAAAGGCCATTTTTGCTGATTTTGCTTAGCTTGGGACAATTTTTCTACATTTTCTGAAAGATATGGACCTTCTATTAAATGTTATGATTATGTGGCCTAATATTAACTTCTCTTATTTTTTTGTTGAAGATGGCGATCTTTCGGTTCCAATGGATATTTTTAAAGATTATTCTGACATCGGGGCTATATTCTAAATTTTCTGAAAGATATGCATCATTTTATTAATTAATATGATTTTTGACCTAATTTTGTCTTCTCATTTTTTAATTGAAGATGGCGATCTACCGATTCCAAAGAAATTTTTTGCAGATTATTCTAACCTCGGGGCTATTTTCTAAATTTTCTGAAAGAAATGCATCTTTTTATTAAATGAGATGATTTTTGGCCTAATTTTGTCTTCACTTATTTTTCAATTGAAGATGGCGATCTGCAGGTTCCAACAGCCATTTTTTTCAGATTTTTCGTTGCTCCATGCTATTTTCTACATTTTATGTAAGATATGGATCTTTTTATTAATGCTATGATTTTTTATTTCATACGTTTGTCTTCTCTTATTTTTTCAGTTGAATATGTCTATCTACCGGTTCCAACAGACATGTTTACTGATTTTTCCTAGCATGGGGCTATTTTTCTACATTTTATGGAAGAAATGGATCGTTTTATTAAATGATCCTAATGTTGTATTCTCTTATTTTTTTTGTTTAAGAGGGCGTTCTCCCGGTTCCAACGGACATTTTTTGCGGATTGTTTTGACCTAGAGTCTATTTTCTACATTTTCTAGAAGATATGGATCTTTTTAATAAATAATATGATAAATATAATATAATTTTTTGGCCTAATTTTGTATTCTCATATTTTTCAGATGAAGATGGCGATCTCCTGGTTCCAACTGATATGTTTGTGGATTTTTCTGAGTTTGGTGCTATTTTTCTACATTTTATGGAAGATATGAATCATTTTATCAAATGATAAGTTTTTGGCCTAATTTTGGCTTCTCTTATTTTCTCAGTTGAAGGTAGCGATTTTCCGGTTCCAATGGAAATTTTTGCAAATTTTTCGAAGCTCGGTGCTATTTTCTACTTTTTATGGAAGATATGGATCTTTTAAATAAATGATATGATTTTTATATCGTACATTTTTCGTCTGTTATTTTTTCAGTAGGATATTGCAATCTACTGATTTTAGCAGACATTTTTTCTAATTTTTGTTAGCTTGGTGCCATTTTTCTTCATTTTATGGAAGATATGGATCATTTTATTAAATGATATGATTTTTTGGCCTAATGTTGTCTTATCTTATTTTTCAGTTGAAGATGGCATCCTCTGGTCCCAAGGAGATTTTTGGGGATTTTTAAACTAGATGCTATTTTTTACATTTTCTGGAAGACATAAATATTTTAATTAAATAATATGATTTTTGCTTCTTGTATTTTTCAGATGAAGAAGGCGGTCTACCGGTTCCAACAGACATTTTTGCAGATTTTCTAAGTTCCGAGCTATTTTCAACATTTTTTGTAAGATATGGACCTTTAAATTAACTGATATGATTTTTATAGCCTAATTTTGTCTTCTCTTATTTTTAGCTGAAGTTGGCGATCTTCTGATTCAAACAGACATTTTGCGGATTTTTTTGATCTCAGTCAATTTTCTACATTTTATTAAACTTTTTATTTACTGAAATGATTTTTGTAGCCCAATTTTTGTCTTCTCTTATTTTTCGGTTGAAGATAGCGATCTCCTGCTTGCAATGGACATTTTTGCTGATTTTTTTAACTCGTGACTATTCGTCTACATTTTCGGGAAGTTATGGATCTTTTTATTAAATGATATAATTTTAAGCCTAATTTTGTCTTCTCTTATTTTTCATTTGAACATGGTGATCACCCGGTTTTAATGGATATTTTTGCGGATTATTCTGACCTCGGGTCTATTTTCTAAATTTTCTGGAAGAGATGGATTATTGTTTAAATGATATGATTTTTGGCCTAATTTTATCTTCTCTAATTTTTCAGTAGAAGATGGTGATCTCTCCATTCCACCTGACATTTTTGCAGATTTTTTTGAGCTCGGAGCTATTTTCTACTTTTTATGGAATATTTGGATATTTTTAAATGGTATGCTTTTTATATCCTATGTTTCTCTTCTCTTACTTTTTCAGTTGAAGATGACGATCTACCGGTTTCAATGGACATATTTACTGATTTTTCTTAACTTGGGGCTATTTTTCAACATTTTCTGAAAGATATGAACCTTTTCATTAAATGATTTGATTTTTTTGGGCAAATGTTGTCTTCTCTTTTTTTAAATGGCGATCTTCCATTTCCAATGGACATTTGTGCTGATTTTTTGAGATCAGTGTTATTTTCTACATTTTTGTAAGATATGGATTTTTATATTAAATGATATGAATTTTATAGCTTAATTTGTCTAATCTTATTTTTCAGTTGAATATGGCGATTTCCAGGTTTCAATGGATATTTATGTGGATTTTTCTGAGCTTGAGGCTATTTTTCTACATTTTCGGGATGATATGAATCTTTTAGTTAGATGATTTGATTTTTGGCCTAATTTTGCCTTCTTTTATTTTTCAACTGAACATGGCAATCTTTCGGTTCCAACTGATATTTTTATGGATTTTTTAAGCTCGGTGTTATTTTCTACATTTTATGGAAGATATGTATCTTTTTATTAACTGAGATGATTTTTATAGCATATATTTTTTCTCTTATTTTTTTTTGGTGAAGATCTCGATCTACCGGTCCCAACGAAAATTTTTGCGGACTTTTCTTTCCTTAGGAATATTTTCTACATTTTCTGTAAGATAGATATTTTATATTAAATGATATGACTTTTGGCCTAATTTTGTCTTCTCTTTTTTAAGTTGAAGATGGCGATGTCTCGGTTCCAACTGACATTTTAAGGGATTTTTTCAGAGCTCCGGGCTATTTTCTATATTTTATGAAAGATATGAATCTTTTTAATTAAAAGATATGATTTTTTGGCCTAATTTTATCTTCTCTTATTTTTCAGTTCAAGATGGCGATCTCTCGGTTCCAACATATATTTTTGCAGATTTTTCTGAGCTTCGAGTTATTTTCTACATTTTATGGAACATATATCTCCTTTTATTTTTCTTAGCAGGGGGCTATTTTCTATATTTTATGGAGGATATGGATCTTTTTATTAGATGATATAATTTTATAGCCTCTTCTCTTATTTTTCAATTGAAGATTGCGATCTCCCATTTCCAACAGGTATTTTTGCAGATTTTTTTGATCTCGAGCCTATTTCTATATTTTCTGAGAGATATGGATCTTTTTATTAAATAATAAGATTTTTAGGCATAATTTTGGTTTCTCTTACTTTTTTCATTGAATATGGTGATCTCTTTGTTCCAACGGACCTTTTTGCGAAATTTTCGTAGCGCCGTGCATTTTCTACATTTTCTGTAAGACATGGATCTTTATATTAAATGATATAATTTTTATAGCACAATTTTGTCTTCTCTTATTTTTTAGTTAAAGATGGTAATCTTCTGGTTCCAACAGAAATTTTTGTGGATTTTTCTAAGATCTGGGCTATTTTCTACATTTTCTAAAAGATATGCATCATTTTATTAAAGATTTGATTTTTTTGTCCTTATTTTGGCTTCTCTTATTTTTTTGTTGAAGATGGCGATCTCCCAGTTCCATCAGAAATTTTTGCCGATTTTTCTGAACTCGGGACTTTTTTATACAGTTTATTGAAGATATGTACCTTTTTAATAAATGATATGATTTTTATCAACTAATTTTGTCTTCTCTTATTTTTTAGTTGAAAATGTCGATCTCCCGATTCCAATAGAAATTTTCAGATTTTTCTGAACTTCAGGCTATTTTCAACAATTTCGTAAGATATGAATCTTTACATTAAATGATAAGATTTTTATGGCCTAATTTTGCATTCTCTTATTTTTTTCATTGCAGATGGCAAACTCCCGATTCCAACAGACATTTTTGCTCATTTTTAATAGCTACGGGCTATTTTCTACATTTTCTGTAAGATATGAATCTTTATATTAAATGAATGATTTTTATAGCCTAATTTTGTCCTCTCTTATTTTTTTTACTTGAAGATTGTGATCTCTCAGTTCCAACAGATATTTTTGCATATTTTTTTTTGAGATCTGGGCTATTTTCTAAATTTTCTAAAATATATGGATCATTTTATTAAAGGATATGATATTTTGGCCTAATTTTTTCTCTCCTGTTTTTTTGTAAAAGATGTCGATCTCCCGGTTCCAACGAACATTTTTGCGGATTTTTCTGAGCTTGGGTCTATTTTCTACATTTTACTGAATAAATGGATCTTTTATTAAAAGATATAATTTTTGTAGGGTAATTTTGTCTTCTTTTATTTTTTTAGTTAAGTATGGTGATCTGTCGGTTCCAACGGACATTTTTGCGAATTTTTCTGAACTCAGGACGATTTTTTCTACATGTTTAGGAAGATATTGATCTTTTTACTAAATGATATGATTTTTGGCCTAATTTTGTCTTCATTTATTTTTTTCGTTGAAGATGGTGATCTCCCAGTTTTAAAAGACATTTTAATAGATTTTTCTGAGCTCTGGGCTGTTTTCTGAGCTCTGGGCTGTTTTATACTTTTACGAACATTTTTGAGGATTTTTCTTAGCTTGGGGATATTTTCTACATTTTTAGGAAAATATGAATACTTTTATTAAATAACATGATTTTTGGCCTAATTTTATCTTCTATATTTTTTAGTTGAAGATTGCGATCTTCAGGTTCCAATTTACATTTGCGCAGATTTTTTTAGCTCCAAGCTGTTTTCTACATTTTCTATAACATATGAATCTTTATATTAAATGATATGAATATAGCCTAATTTTGTCTTCTCTTATTTTTCAGTTGAAAATGGCAATCTCCTGGTTCCAACGAACATTTTTGCGTATTTTTCTGAGCTCGGGGCTATTTTTCTACATTTTTGGGAATTTATGCATCTTTTTATTAATTGATATGATTCTTTGGCCTAAGTTATCTTCTCTTATTTTTCTTGTGAAGATTGTGATCTCTCGATTCCAACTGACATTTTTGCGCATTAATCTCACCTTTGGGCTTTATTTAAATTTTCTGGAAGGTATGGATCTTTTTATTTAATGATATGATTTTTGGCCTATTTTTGCATTCTCTTTTTTTCAGTTGAAGATGGCGATCTCCCGGTTCCAACCGATATTTTTGCAGATTTTTCTGAGCTCGGTGCTATTTTCTACATTTTATGGTAGATATGCATCTTTTTATTAAGTGAAATGATTTTTATAGCCTTCGTTATTCTTTCCTTATTTTTTCAGTTGAAAATGGCGATCTACTAGTTCCAACGAACATTTTTGCAGACTTTTCCCAATTTGGTACTAATTTTCTACATTTTCATAAGACATGGATCTTTTTAGTAAATGATACGATTTTTGGCCCAAATTTGTCTTCTCTCTTTTTAGCTTAAGATGTTGATCTCCCGGTTCCAATGAACAATTGTACGGATTTTTCAGAGCTCCGTGCTATTTTCTATATTTTATGAAAGGTATGGATATTTTTATTAAATGATAAGATTTTTGGTCTAATTTTGTTTTCCCTTATTTTTTTAGTTGAGGATGGCGATCTCCCAGTTCCAACGGACATTTTTGCGGATTTTACCGAGCCCTGAGCTATTTTCTACATTTTATGAAAGATATGGTTCTTTTTATTACATGATCTGATTTTTATAGCCGAAGTTTATCTTCTCATATTTTTAGTTGAAGATGGCGATCTCCCGGTGACAACAGACATTTTTGTGGATTTTCCTGAGCTCGGCACAATTTTCTACAGACAATTGAAGATATGAAACTTTTTATTAAATGATATGATTTTTATAGCTTAAGTTTGTCTTCTCTTATTTTTTTAGTTGAAGATGACGATCTCCCAGTTCTAACTGACATTTTTACAGAATTTTCTGACCTCGAGCCTATTTTCAACATTTTCAGGAAGATATAGATATTTTTATTAAATAATATGATTTTTGGGCCTAATTTTTTTCTATTATTTTTCAGATGAAGATGGCGACCTCCCGTTCCAACCAACATTTTTACGGATTTTTCTGTGCTCCCGGCTATTTTCTACATTTTCTGTATGATATGGATATTTATATTAATTGATATGATTTTTATTTCCTAATTTTGTCTACTCTTATTTTTTTCAGTTTAAGATGGAGATCTCCCGGTTCCAACGAACATTTTTACTTATTTTTGAGCTATTTTCTACATTATATGGAAGATATAGAACTTTTTATTAAATGATATGATTTTTATAGCCTACGTTTGTCTTCTCTTGTTTTTTCAGTTGAAAATGTCAATCTCCCGGTTCCAACGAACATTTTTGTAGATTTTCTTAGCTTGATGCTATGTTCCTACATTTTTGGAAGATATGTATCTTTTTATGAAATGATATGATTGTTTGGCCTAATTTTGTAGTCTATTTTAAGTTGAAGATGGCGATCTCCCGGTTCCAACGGACATTTGTGCGATTTTTTGAGCTCCTGCCTATTTTATACATTTTCTGCAAGAATTGAATCTTTCCATTAAATGATATGATTTTTATAACCTAATTCTGTCTTTTCTTACTTTTCAGTTGAAGATAGCGATCTCCGGGTTCCAAGGGACATTTTTGCAGATTTTTCTGACATCGGGTCTATTTTTCTATATTTTCGGTAATTTATGGATATTTTTATTAAATGATATGATTTTTGGCCCAATTTTATCTTCTCTTATTTTTCAGTTGAAGATGGCGATCACTCAGTTCCAACGGACAGTTTTTCGAATTATTCTGACCTAAGGGCTATTATCTAAATTTTTTGGAATATATGGATCTTTTTATTAAATGATATGATTTTTGGCCCAATTTTGTCCTCTTATTTTTCAGTTGAAGATGGCGATCTCACGGTTCCAACAGACATTTTTGCAGATTTTTATGAGTTCGATGCTAATTTCTACATTTTATGAAAGATAAGGATCTTTTTACTAAATGATATGATTTTATAAACTACATTTGTCTTCTCTTATTTTTCAGTTGAAGATGGCGATCTGCTCGTTCCAACAGACATTTTTGCGGATTTTTCTTAGCTTGGGGCTATTTTTCTAGTTTTTCTGGAAGATATGGATATTTTTATTAAATGATATGATTTTTGGCCTAATTTCTTCTTCTCTTTTTTCAGTTGAAGTTGGCGATCTCCCAGTTCCAATTTACATTTGTGTTGATTTTTTAAGCTCCGGCTATTTTCTACATTTTCTATAAGATATGAATCTTTATATTAATGATATTATTTTATAGCCTAATTTTATCTTCTCTTATTTTTTAGTTGAAGATGGGGATCTCCCGATTCCAACAGACATTTTTGCGGATTTTTCTGTGTTCGGGGCTATTTTCTACATTTTTGCGAAGTTATGGATCTTTTTATTAAATGATATGATTTGTTGGCCTAATTTTGTCTTCTCTTATTATTTCTATTGAAGATGGAGATCTCACGGTTCCAACAAACATTTTTTGCGAATTATTCTAACCTTGTGCTATTTTCTAAATTTTTTGGAAGATATGGATCTTTTTATTAAATGATTTGATTTTTGGCCTAATTTTGCCATCTCTTATTTTTCATTTGAAGAGGGCGATCTCCCTGTTCCAACTGATATTTTTACGGATTTATTAAGGTCAGTGCTATTTTGTATATTTTATGGAAGATATATATCTTTTTATTCAATGAGATGATTTTTATAACCTACATTTTGCTTCCCTTATTTTTTCAGTTGAAGATGGCGATCTACCGGTTCCAACAGATGTTTTTACAGACTTTCTTATCTTGGGACTGTTTTTCTACATTTTTTGTAAGATATGAATCTTTTTATTAAATTATATGATTTTTTGGCCTAATTTTGTCTTTACTTTTTTCAGTAGAAGATGACGATCTCCTGGTTTAACGGACATTTTAAGGGATTTTCAGAGCTCCGGGCTATTTTCTACATTTGATGAAAGATATGCATCTTTTTAATAAAGGATATGATTTTTGGACTAATTTTGTCTTCTCTTTTTTCATTTGAAGATATATGAGAAGGCTTCCAGGAGTTATGTACACTTAGTACCCCCTCGTATAAATACCCAAATCAGCAAAAGTTTACCGGTTTGCTACAGTGGCCCTCCAAATTTGGAGGGTCACTGTAGCAACCTCCATTTTTTTCATGTGAGGAGTGCTAAACGTACGTGGTATATGACTCTATAATACACATACACTGCATTTTGGGGGTTATATGTGGTATTTTTAAGTGCTAGAAATTGCAATGTGTGTGTTTATCATTTATGGAGGGTTGGGTTGGAGCTCCCTCCATTTCCCCCCTTCTATAAAGGGAATATTCTCATAATAATCCAACCCAACCCTCCATTTTCCTTTGACCATCTTATCTTTAATATTACGAGAAATTAAACATTCCATTATTATTAATATTATCTTAATATATTTTAATTTAATAAATTTATTATTAGAAAGGCATCGTTGAGAGCTTTAAAATAAGACTAATATTTATTAGTTTTGATGTTAATATTAAAATAATAATTTATTAAATTAAAGTTAAAAAGACAAATTGGAATAATAAAACACATGTGGATCTATTTAAGACACAAGATGTACGTACATACACATACAGATGAACATCTATATTGCAATCGAGGACCTTTTTTTTTTGAATTTTAAGCTGACTAGGACAAGCTGATATCATGCTGGTGTATAAAGAGGTTGATAGAAGAATGGTTAGGATTTAATCTTGGTAAACAAAGGGGTGAGATGAGTGTTGTGAGATGAGGAATCAGTGAAGATATAAATACATCTCGGTTTCCCTGCCCATCAGACCATTAACTATTCTTTTTCTTTCTTTCTTTTTTTTTGTTTTGTTGTTCCTACAACGGTAAAATTAGTGTTGCCAAATGGACCGGGCCCATTTTTTAAGCCTTACTAATGAAAATATATTTATTATGAAAATGGGTTAATCTACTACATTATTTTTTCATGAAAGAAATTTATAAATACTATAAACTTATTATTATTTTATAATAATAATTTTGGTGAAATTTTTTGAAATAAAAATCTTGAGACATATAAAATTAAATAAACTGCATTGATTAAAATCAAAATACAACATGGATGTGAGATGACTTGGATGCATGGGTGTCACACCCCGCTCCCTACTATGCCAAAAATCATATCATTTAATAAAAACATCCACATTTTCCAGAAAATACAGGGCTAACTAAAATCCGCAAAATATCCATTTGAACTGGGAGATCTGATCTTCAACTAAAAAAAATAAGAGAAGACAAAATTAGGCTATAAAAATCATGTCATTTAATATAAAGATTCATATCTTACAGAAAATGTAGAAAAACACCGGCAGCATCAGGGATCTCCACATGATCAGGCACTGAGGACTGACCAATGAGAGCAGTAACAGGCACTGAGAGCAGAACGTCAGTAGATGGAGGCTGGGTGACTCAGCAAGAGGTGCCTGAGTATAAACTGGAGGATGAGGAACAATAGTCCGGTGGACATCCTCGGAAGGAGGGAATAGAGCCTGGAGAGAGGCTGGAACCGGAAAACCGTGATACTGAAATGCCTTATAGTTCAGCTCAAGAAGAAGCAAAAGCTTCTGATCCAAGTACAAAACTTTCATTTCAAGTAGAGAAACTTGCTCATTCAACTAAACGAGGGGAGGATCAGCCGACGGAGCTGAAGGAGAAGGAGAGGATGGCTTGGTTGGATACGAAGGAGAGGGTTCAACCTAAGGAAGAGGATCAGTGACAGCCCAAAAACTTACCAGAAGACGGCGAGAACAGAGGACTCTGAGAGCAGGGTGATGATGGAGAACCCTTAGGCGAAGAAACTCTGAAACGGCTTATGTAGGAGGACCGTGATTGTTTCCTCAAAGGTTTGAACCATGAAGTAGCAGTTTTGGGGGCCATGATCACAGATCGACAATAAGACAAGGAAATAGAGCACGATCGAACAAAAATGAGAGAGATCTACCAAATTCGTGACAAACGACGGAGGAGGAGAGACCCAAACTCTCGATCGAGTGATTGGGGAGAGAGATCCATGGGTACAATCTTCGAATCGACGAGGAAGACGAAGAGACGGTTGACGTTCGAAGGAGGAAGACGAGGGAAATCGATCGGATGCGAGAGAAAATCTGACGACCTTGAGTATATAAGATGGGGAAAATGAACCTGGGACGTTGGATCGTTAGATCGACGGCTCAGATTGAGTTAACAAACCGCCACGGATGTGGACAGTCGACTGATGTGTAATCGTCAGTCGACTGGCCACAAAGATAGAGAACAGACTTGGGTAGATAGACAGGTGCATGTTGAGTAATCCACAGTCACCTGGCAAAATGACAGTCGAATGTAAATTACGCAAAAGTCGTCTGACAGAGGGTCAAAAAATATGATAAATAAACAGAGACATTTCAAGATCAGGACATATGCCTGATTAACAACTTGCAATCGTGTCTGGAAAATGAACACCAGTCGCATATGCGAAAAATTCAGAATTAGATAAGAAAAATTAGTGTTGGGCAGAAGACTATCGAAGGATCAACAATCGTTTGTTCTGTTCCAAAAATGGGTAGAGAGGCTGAAATCCTGAGGATTGAGACAACTCATCCTAAGACCTATACTCTAACAATACTCTAATCTTGAAATCATTATCAAAAATCTTAAATACATCTCTTGAAAAAATATATGAAAACATATAGCATATTAAAACAAGAGAAGTGAAATGATGACATGAGTTCAAAGCATGATTTAACATAAAAGTATGAACTCATATAATTCAGATTCACCCATAATCCCTAATTCCCCACGCAACCCCACAAATGAATCTTCTTTAAGAGATTTAGTGATGATGTCGGCGATTTTTTTTGGGTTTCAATGTACTCTAAGATGATGTCCTTCTTAGCTATATGATTATTAATGAAGTAGTGTCTCACATCTATGTGTTTGGTACAGGAGTGACGTACCAGATTCTTAGAAAGACAAATTGCACTTTGGTTATCAACCATGATATGACAAGTATCACAATTGACACCATATTCTTTGAGCGTGTGTCCCATCCAAAGAACTTGTGCACATGCAAGACCCGCTGCAATATATTCTGCTTCAGTCGTGGACAAAGGTACCGAGTTCTGTTTCTTGGAAAACCAAGAAACTAGAGAATTTCCTTGAAAATGGCAAGTGCCACTAGTACTTTTCCTATCGGATTTGCATCTGGTAAAGTCGGCATCACTATATGAGATTAGCTCATATGTGCTAGACTTAGGGTAAAGTAACCTATAATCTAGTGAATGATTGAGATAACGAAATATTTGTTTAACCGCAATCAAGTGTGACTCCTTAGGTCAGCTTGATATCTAGCACAAAGACTTACATAGAACATAATATCGTGCATATTAGCGGTTAAGTAAAGTAAGCTACCGATCATACCTAGATATAGACGAATGTTGTTTCGGGGTGTTTTCTCCCCACAGTTTGATAGTCTGGAGGCCCGGGGGTCGTCGTTGTCACGTGAGACGGAGACAGCCTTTGAAGTCAGTCGAAAGAACATTCACTTGATCAGGAAGGCATGAATCCGTGCTTCGGTGCGTCGAGGGTAGCCTCGACAGGACGACAACCTTCGGGATCGGTCGGACGAACATGCTCTGGCACGAGGGTGTTTGGATCCTAGCGATGGGACACCAAAGGGAAGCTTCGTCGGTGGTGACGTCTCCTTCGATCTGAAAAATGAAGAACTCGTCGGTGGGTCAAACCGTGGTTCCAACCAATTCCCCTTCGATGTCTAAGTCACAGTCTGAAGGAAGCTCGGTGGGACCGAGCTTAGTTCACGGAGAGACCAAGTGCGAATCCTCGAGCCAAGCTATGGAGGAGAAATGTGTAAGGTGGAAGAAGGTGTGAGGAAGTGGTATAGTGATACCTCCGTTTTAGATCTCAGAGATCGGCCCTTTGAGATGATGCCTCTTCCCTCTTCATATCGACGAGTCATCCCCTCGATGTAATGAGCCATGATTGACATCATTGATGGGGACATGCTAAGTGGGGAATGTTGACCCCAATAATTACCACGTTTTATGAAGGGATGAACGCCATGAAGGTGGAGTGATGGTATTGAGTGATTACCATAATTGGCGAGTGCTCCCTGGTTTGGGCAGCAATTTCCTCCACTACGGATAGTGGACGGTCTTTTGGGCCTTTGTGGGTGGAGAAGCGCGACCCGTCTGTGAGGTCGAGCCCAAGGCCGTAGTGGGTTGGTTGACTGGTCGTGGTTGACTTGACTTCTCTGGGCCCGGTCAACATGGTTGTATCAATTACCCCCATTTTTTGAGCTCTACTGTTATTAAGGTTGAGGTCGGGAGATGTATAATAAGGGGGAGAACTGGCTCCTTTTGTAAAGTTGGTCCGACTTGTGAAGTCGGCTAGGACAACAGTTAGTTCGTTCGATATTCATTCAGTGGCAAGTGGAGCGGCCCCTCAACTTATAGTCGACGGAGGAGTGGGTCAGCTAGCTGAGGAGTGGTCCTCAGCCTTACGATCGATCTGTTTGTTTGGTGGCAAGGGGAGTGCCTCTCGACTTACGGCTGACGAAGGAGCGGGTCGTCCAGCTGGGGGAGTGGCCCTCAGCCTTACGACCGATCTGTTCGTTCGATGGCGAGGGAAGTGCCTCTCGACTTACGGTCAATGATTGAGTGGGTTGGCCAGCTGGGGGAGTGGCCCTCAGCCTTACGACCGATCTGTTCATTTGGTGGCGAGGGGAGTGACCTCTCGACTTACAGTCGACGAATGAGTGGGTCGGCCAACTGGGGAGTTGCCCCAACCTTATGATCGCTCCGTTCATTTGGTTGTGAGGGGAGTTGCCACTCGACTTACGGCCGACGAAGGAGTGGATCGGCCAGCTGGGGAAGTTGCCCCTAACCTTACAACTGATATGTTCTTTCGGTGGCAAGGGGAGTGGCCCCTCGACTTATGGCCGATGAAAGAGTGGGTCGGCCAGTTGGGGGAGTTGCCCCTAGCCTTACAACCGATCTGTTCGTTCGGTGTCAAGGGGAGTTGCCTCTCGACCTACGGTCGGCGAAGGAGTGGGTCGACCAGCTGGAGGAGTGGCCCCCAGACTTATGATCGATCTGTTCATTCGGTTGCGAGGGAGTCGCCCCTCGACTTACGGCCGACGAAGGAGTGGGTCGGCCAGATCGAGGAGTTGTCCACAGCCTTACGACCGATCTATTCATTTCGTAGCGAGGGGAGTGGCCCTTAGACTTACATCCTACGAAGGAGTGGGTCGGCCAGCTAGGGGAGTTGCTGTTGGATATGGATGACATGAATACACCCATGAGGGGATGTATGAGGGTATACGGACCTCAGATGTCGCGTGCATGAAGGCGTGCACGAAGGGAACCTTTTCTCGTGTGAAAAGGACCACTCGATAAGTGGAAAAAGCCACTCGATAAAAGTCACTTTATAAGTGCATAAAGGCACTTGATAAGTGAATGAAGAAGAGGATAAATGAATGTGCTAATATAGGCTAATAAGCTTATAATTGGTTATTTCCTACAATAACCACCTCTAAAGCCTATAAATAGGACCCAAGGGTAAGGCATTCATTCCACACTTTCCATGCCATAAGTTTGCATAAGGCATCTTATGTTCTTCTTCTCCCTTCCATTAAAATCCTCTTCTAGTTAGAGATTTAGGCGGTGAAACTCTGCTTCGATCCTCCGTGACGAAGTATCGACCGTTGTGGCGAATCCGAGGGCGAAGTTCCGAGATTACAGTGCCGCGTACGCAAGCGTAAGTCTCGACTTTATTATTCGATCCTAACGTCCTTGTTTTGTCAGGATCCTACATTGGTATCAGAGCCATACGGGTTCGCCCCGGTCAAAACCGCTGCCCCGTCGAACCAATGAACGAGGCGTTGTCTTTTTCACGAATGGGTATCCTACCATTATGGATATGGTAGGAACGCTTCGTGACGGAGAGAACGCAGCGGTTGTTCTTTTCACGTTAGGGTCTTCTGTCATTACGGATATGGCAGGAACTCTTCGTGACGGGAAGAACCGACCGTTCATATCGTCAAGCTCGCACTCTTCATGGATGCCGAGTCTCCATTCATAGGGAATGTGAACTCTCTTCATGTGGAGCGTGTAGTTTACGAACTTTAAAGTATGTTATTTTTCATTTTTGGCACATGGCCATTAGAGAATAACTACTTTCTCGACGAACGGATGCTTCATCGACGAACGGGTGCTTCATCGAGGAAGAAGATGGTAGTTATTCCCATCGGGGAAGAGGACTTTTTGGTGCTTGATCACCATGGCCAAATGGGCTATGAAGGCAATGCACCCCCCTCCC